>SJYA01001220.1:0-28141 GCA_006410615.1 Neotragus moschatus | reverse complement strand
GGAGAAATATCAATAACCTCAGATATGCAGATGACACCACCCTTATAGCATAAAGTGAAGAGGAACTAAAAAGCCTCTTGATGAAAATGAAAGAGGAGAGTGATAATGTTGGCTTAAAGAAAATGAAAGAGGAGAGTGAAAATGTTGGCTTAAAGCTCAACATTCATAAAACTAAGATCATAGCATCTGGTCCCATCACTTCATGGCAAACAGTGGAAACAGTGTCAGACTTTATTTTTTGGGCTCCAAAATCACTGTAGATGGTGACTGCAGCCANTGTGTATATGTTAATCCCAAACCCTTAATTTATCCCTCCCTAAAAAGCCTCTTGATGAAAGTGAAGGTGGAAAGTAAAACAGTTGGCTTAAAGCTCAACATTCAGAAAACGAAGATCATGGCATCCAGTCCCATCACTTCATGGCAAATAGATGGGGAAACAGTGGAAACAGTGTCAGACTTTACTTTTTTGGGCTCCAAAATCACTGCAGATGGTGACTGCAGCCATGAAATTAAAAGACGCTTATTCCTTGGAAGAAAAGTTATGGCCAACCTAGATAGCATATTCAAAAGCAGAGACATTACTTTGCCGACTAAGGTCTATCTAGTCAAGGTTATGGTTTTTCCAGTAGTCATGTATGGATGTGAGAGTTGGACTGTGAAGAAAGCTGAGCGCTGAAGAATTGATGCTTTTGAACTGTGGTGTTGGAGAAGACTCTTGAGAGTCCCTTGACTGCAAGGAGGTCCAATCAGTCCATTCTGAAGGAGATCACCCCTGGGATTTCTTTGGAAGGAATGATGCTAAAGCTGAAACTCCAGTACTTTGGCCACCTCATGCGAAGAATTGACTCATTGGAAAAGACTCTGATGCTGGAAGGGATTGGGGGCAGGAGGAGAAGGGGACAACAGAGGATGAGATGGCTGGATGGCATCACTGACTCGATGGGCGTGAGTCTGAGTGAACTCCGGGAGATGGTGATGGACAGGGAGGCCTGGCGTGCTGTGATTCATGGGGTCACAAAGAGTCGGACACGACTGAGCGGCTGAACTAAACTGCGTTTGTTTTCTTACTCTGAGTCTGTTTCTATTTTGTAAATACGTTCATTTGTGTTGTTTTAGATCCCACATATAAGTGATAATGTGTGACACTTGTCTTTCTCTGACTGTCTTCATTCTGACAGTCTCTAGGTCCAGCTGTGTTGCTGCAAATGACATGATTTTGTTCTTTTTTATAGTTGAGTAATATTCCATTGTGTATATGTACCACATCTGTATCCGTTCCTCTGTTGATGAATATTTAGGTTGCTTCCATGTCCTGGCTGTTGTAAATTGTGCTGCAGTGACCATTCTGGCACACGTAGCTTTGCACAGAATGGTTTTCTCTGGGTATATGCCTAGCAGTCAGATTGCTGGGTCATATGGCAGTTCTACTTTTAGTTATTTAAGGAGCCTCCATACTATTCTCCATAAAGGTTGCACCAAATTATATTCCCACCAACAGTGTAGGTGGGTTCCCTTTTCTCCTACCCTCTCTAGCATTTACTGTTTGTAGACTTTTGATGATGGCCATTCTAACTTGTGTGAGATGATACCTCATTATAGTTTTGATTTGCATTTCTCTAATAGTGATGTTGAGCGTTGTTTCATGTGCTTTTTGACCATCTGTATATCTTCTTTGGAGAAATGTCTAGTAAGGTCTTCTGACCAATTTTTACTTGTGTGTGTGTTTTTTGTTTTGTTTTTGCTTTTGATTAACGCGAGCTATTTGTGTATTTTGGAGATTAATCCCTTGTTGCAAATATTTTCTCCCATTCTATGCATAGTCTTTTTATTTTGTTTATGGTTTCCTTTACTGTACAAAACCTTTTAAGTTTAACTAAATCCCATTTTTAAATTTTTGTTCTTATTTTCATTATTCCAGGAGGTGGATCCAAAAAGATATTGCTAGTGATTTATGTCAAAAGTGTTCTGCTTGAGAGTTTTATAGTATCTAGCCTTACATTTTGGAGAAGGCAGTGGCACCCCACTCCAGTACTCTTGCCTGGAGAATCCCATGGACAGAGGAGCCTGGTAGGTTGCAGACCATGGGGTCGCCAAGAGTCGGAAATGAGTGAGCGACTTCACTATCACTTTTCACTTTCATGCATTGGAGAAGGAAACAGCAACCCACTCCAGTGTTCTTGCCTGGAGAATCCCAGGGACGGAGGAGCCTGGTGGGCTGCTGTCTATGGGGTCGCACAGAGTCGGACACGACTGAAGTGACTTAGCAGCAGCCTTACATTTAGATCTTTAAACAATTTTTAATTTATTTTTGTATATGGTGTTAGAGCATGTTCTAATTTCATCTTTTTTACATGTAGCTGTTGAATTTTCTCAGCACCACTTATTAAAGAGACTATCTTTTCTCCATTGTGTGTTCTCGCCTCCTTTGTTGTAGATTAATTGACCATAGGGGTGTGGGTTTATTTCTGGACTTTCTATTGACCTTGATTTCTGACACCTAAAACTTTGTCAGGTTTAATTAAGTATGATCTAAAGTAATGTAAAATAGGTTTCACTTGATTACCATTGCTTTGTATCTTCCCTAAATTTTTAAACATTCTGGCATTTTATTATTCTGGCATTAATTTCTGTAATTAGCTGTAAAGATATAGGCACATTTGTTTCAGTTGGCCATTTATGGATTTCGTTAGAAAATTATTTGCTTTTGTGTGTGTGTGTGTATAAAGAACAGAAAGCTGATTAGTTTTTCTAGATTCTCTTTATTAAAAAACACATCTAATCTAGTCTTGTAGTCATTTAAATAGTTACAGTGGAGCTGGTTGCAAAGAGGTTGAAATCAATAGGAATAACTTGGTATTTTAGGTGCTACAAAACTCTGCCTTCCATTTATTCTGAGAGCTCAAGTAGTCGAATGATGCCATTTGTGGGAGACCATCATGACTGACCAGTGCTCACCAGTTCTCCCCAAGACCCCAAACTCTCCAGCTCCTGTTGTATCTCTGCTTTGTGTTGACATGGAATATCTTTCCTAGTGAGCTGTGTGGAGGCTTCACTTTGGGGGTTAATCATCATTTATCATTATTATCATGCATGATCACTATAATTTGGATCAGTCCATTTGTAGAGCCCTGACAGTGTTAGGAATTTCCCCAAGCAGGAAAGTCTTCTTTTGCAAGTTCAAGTTAGTTCTTGGTGTGCTAGAATGAGATCATGACTGACATAAAGTTGAATTTGCCTCTGCCTCTCATTTACATCCTCAACAACCTTGGACAGGTCACCAGGGCTCTCAGTCTTTGTATTTCCTTCCTTAACTGAATGCTATGTTGGCTCCCCATGATATTCCAGAATTTAAACATGTAAGTAACCTACCTTCAGAAGCAAAAAATTGCATTTTGCTGTGTCCTAAAAACATTACTTTTCTCACCAAGATTTTTTTTTGTTATTTTATCTAACTCCCTAATTAATAAGACATTACACCAGGTATTAATATAATATTATATATAGCATGTCAGCATAAGTTATTTTATTTTGTATAACCTAGGAGTTCTTTTCAGATATAGTGTCTGCACTTCCTGCATCTACTCTCATATTTCACCATGAGAACAAGCATCTGTGGACGAGAATGCCCCTTACAGAAATCTTGGGTCACAATGATAGAAGGATGAGGCAAGATTCATGCAGTGTCTTTCAAGCTGCTTGATTTCCTTAAAAAATTTTAAATGACAAGTTTAAAGGGTTGGAGAAGAATCTTGCTTAGCATATTGTCTACTGAAAAAAATAACCATGACATGAGAGTTATGAGTTAAATTTTATTTGGGGCAAAATGAAGACTATAGTCCCGGAGACCGCATTTCAGATAGCGCTGAGGAGCTGCTCCAAAGAGGCAAGGTGGCAGGTCAGCATATATATGATTTTTGTGAGGGGAGGTGCGTGCAATCAGGCCCATGCCTCTTTTCAGAAGGTTGCTGCTAGTCATGAGGAGCAGATGTCACCATGAAGGACGTTAGTGCTTTTCTAGATATGAGGAGATGCAAGAATTGGGCTCAACATTTTCTTCTGAAAGTATCTAGCTATCTGAAGACCTGTTCTGACAGTTTTTTTCCAGAGCACAGAGTGCCTCATTCCTGATCTCTGCCCTGAACTCGGTTCAGCGGATGTTGAAGATCAGCTGCATGAGCTCATGATTTAATTTTTGTGGAGGGAGATGGTAAGTGCCAATTTGTAGTTGGCAAAATGATGTGACTTCTGGTGATGTCTTCACTCCCTCCCTCAAAGAGAAGTGTCCAGGTTCGACCAGAAAGTTGGTGGCTCTGGCTGTGCACATATGATTCTAACCCAGGTGGTGGACTTTGTTTCAAGGGAAACCAGGAACTTGTTCTTTTGATTACACTCTCCATTGTCTTATCCACTAGGGACAAGTCATCACCACTGTAATTAGATTTGTTCAATTTTATTTTGCCCATTTGGCCAGAGATGACCTTTCTCATAATCAGTAAAGGTGATCAACCACCCCTAATCCCATTGCAAAGTCCGTTCGATTTGGGTATGAAAGTCTGCTTAGGCTAGTTTTGCATCCCTGCTTCCAGATGGGTAGTATTTCTGCCACCAGAAGTTAACGTGAATGGCTGATGATGCCTAATACTCATTGCCTCCTAGGAAACTGAGAGATGAAAAGCCAACCCATATCAATAGCAGGCACCTGCTGTATCTTTGTTTTATGAATCAAGTGAATGTACAAGCTAAAAGTGCTTTCTTGATGAAAAGCTGGGCCCAGGAGGCGATAAAACGGACAGCTAGCCTAGAATCCTAGGGCTTCCAGAGTCTAACATTGACTGGCTTTCCTTGAAGCAGGGAGCCCTGAGTGAAGACCTCCTAGTGGCCCCCGTGTCCTCAGTGACTGTCCGCAGCTCTTGCAGGAGCACCTGCCCCATGCCTGTGCCAGGGGCTCTCTTTCCAGTGGTTGAGAGCATCACAGCGCTGTCTCTCCTGGCTGCTGTATCATGTCTGTTTCCTTCAGCTCTCAGACAAAGGTGGTGCCCCCCCCCCCAAAATATGCCTTTTAAATTCTAGGTGGACAGTATTATAAATCTCCAGTTGCTACATCATAGTTTTGGCATTAAAAACAAAATATAATCATCCAAATAGGCTTTTTTTTTAAAAAAGCATCCTAGCTTTGGCATCAGCTACCCTCTCTCTCCTTTAGCTCTGGACACAGTGACCTCTTGTCTCTTGACCCCAGGAGTCCTGATGCCCCTTCAAGTCCAGGACTTTGCACATGCTCTTCTTTGCTCTTCCCTCTTCTCTTTGCCTAGCCAAGTCTTTCTTGGTCTCCACTAGACATGAAGGCCAAGAACACATGTGCATCCACATTCTTTTGCTATTCCAGCACTGACACACACAGGCCAGTTTGCTAAAAACCTATTCACTGAAGAACCAATTTCTGGGGCAAAGAAATCTGGTTTTTAGGATCCCACACATAAGTTTTTTTTTTTTTTTTTTTTTACAAGCATCCTGGCTTTGGCATCAGCATCTCAATTCTACACTCTCTTTCCTTCAGCTCTGAACAAAGTGACCTCCTATCTTTTGGCCCAGGTGATCTTAGGGTGACATTCTGGCCTCTCCTGAGCTTGTCTCTGACAAGCCTTCCAACCTTATCTGCTCTCCTTGGTGGATTATGTCTTCCAGCACATCCCCTGCCTCTCTGTTTGCTCCTTTTCTCCATCCACTGGAGCATCCTGACACCCGTTCCCTCTGCACTCATACATAGCCAACTTCATTTATTTGTCTCGAGTAAGGTATCCAATATAGTAGCAAACTTTCCTTGATACCTTCCTCTCCCATCTTCCCTGGGATGAGGCATTCTTTCCAGTACACTCAGCAGGTTGTATTAACAAAGTACATTGTAATTATTTATGCATCTCTCCCACTTCAGTCTAGGAGATCTTTGAGAGTGGAAATCACATTCTGCTTATCTCTACATCCCTTTGGGCTCAATAATTATTAACAAAGTGACATTAAGACCTTGTGTGAAGTTGTCATGAACCCCATGTTTCCTGAGAGCTTTGTCCATGGGGTGAAATTCACAATCTCAGAGGATGACTGAGCTGTTCTTTACGTGATGGTTTTTGCATTCCCTTTGGAATTGTGATAATGGGCAAAAAGGAACGGAGTCTATAAGACCATATTTTTCTTTTTCTAAGAAATTTTGAGCAATTGGAAATATTGCTTCTGAGTTTCAGGATAGTTCAAAAAAGGATTGCAGAGTCATGGGGCTCCAAATCCCTTGCAGTAAGCTTGGGATAGGGCATATTCAGCCCTTGGGATGTGTTTAGTGAGCTACAAAAGTACTCTGACTGTGAGAGTTGGGTCAGTAGTGATGATTCTTCAAGCTGAATCACCAAGCAATTGTTTTGGAATCCCACAGGGCTAAAAAGAAAAAAAATGGTGCCATAGGAAGAATGGCTTTTTGATGAGCTTGAGAGAGACAATAAGTAACCCTCTTCAACAACCAAATTCTAAAGTAATCAAGAAATAAGACAAAGAATTAAGGTGATCAGTTCATTATTGCTAAAGCTAAGAGTAGAGAAGGTGGCTCATAATTTGGGCATCTGACCTGTCTAATACTGAATTCAGAATGTGATAGACTGACCCATAGGGTCATCGTTAGCTCTGGGAGACCCAGGCATTACCCGCAGCGGCAGGACTCCAACAGCACAGAAGAGAGGAAGGAGCAGAGGGGAGGACCGCCCCTCGCTGACATGCCCCCCTCGGGAGAGTGGTTGTCACCTGTGTCATAGTGTGTGTCAGAGGCCCTCTCTTCCCGTACTTGGCTCCCTCAGGGAGAGCACTGTATATACTCCTGGGCATTAAAATGAGTGTGAATCTGTGCTGTGCTTTACTGAAGATGTTCCATGGTGGCTCTGTGGTGAAGAAATTGTCTGCAATGCAGGAGTCACAGGTTCGATCCCTGGGTTGGGAAGATCCTGGAGGAGGGCATGGCAACCCACTCCAGTATTCTTGCCTAGAGAATCTCATGGATAGCAGAGCCTGGCAGTGCGTGGGGTCACAAAGAGTCAGACATGACTCAGCAATGAAGCACGCATCATTTTATCTTAAGCAATTCTTCAGTGTGGGTGCTAGCAGTTGCCCCCACTTTAGAGATATACAAACTGAGGTTTATGGAGGTTGAGTGACATCCCCAAGATCACACAGGTTTTGTGTGTCAGAACTGAAGCTGAACCCAAGCAACTTCCCAGGCAGAGCTATTAACCACTATGCTTTGAACTTCTCTATGGTCATATAAGGCCATGTGCATTGGAGGTCCTGGGTCATCATTTTCAGTTAATTACGAAAGCGGTAAACGATGTGAAAGGAGGATTCTCTGTCTTGAAATCTCTGTTCCTGGCTGCTCTCATTAATTTCTTTTCCCCTGGCTGGAATCCAACCAGCTCACACAACTGTCAGTGCTATCTCAATCAGTATTTACACAAAAGGGTCATGCAATTAAAAGCCAGAAATATCAGAATGTTAGTACATCTGTTGGATGAAGTTTAAGGATTGGTGAGCTATCTGTTAAGTGGATTTGAGATGGTTGCCTGGAGAATACATTTTTTTCTTTCCCTAGATGAGAGAGGTAAACAAGCCAGAAATGATTTCAAATTTGTTTTGCAAATTGGAATAATCAAAACATAACAGTGACCTTCGAACCAAAGCCAGAGAGTTAGGAAAGATCAAATAAAATCTGAAGAATATATTCTGATAGTGGCATAAGTGGGGTTCCTTTTGGCTTTGACATTCTGCCTGGATTGCATCTCAAGTGCAGTTATGTGTTTTAACCCATTTCACCCTGATCTATTCAGGCCTCTAGACCTGCTCATGAGTACAGTTTAATTCAACTGGAAAAATCACAGGAGGAGTAAGAAGAGGGCTGTGAACGTGATCTCTTTCTGCGTGCTAAGCTGCTTCAGTTATGTCTGACTCTTTGCATTCCTATGGACTGTAGCCCACCAGGCTCCCCTGTCCATGGACTTCTCCAGGCAAGAATATTGAAGTGGGTTGCCATGCCCTCCTCCAGGCGGTTTTCTTGACTGAGGGATCAAACCCACATCTCCTGTGGCTTCTGCATTGCAGGCAGATTTTTTACCACTGAGCCACCAGGGAAACCCGTGATCTCGCTCATCTCCCTCAAAAGCACACATACTTGCTGCACCTCCAAGCTCTCTGTCTCAGTGAAGAGCAGTCCTGCCTCCCAGTGCCTTCGTGAGCTGGCACAGGGCACCTGCACAGAGAACATGGATCTTCTGCTTTTTGTCCAACTTTAGGGACCCTTTGACATGGTTGGGGTCCACAAGTAAGGGAGTAAAGCAGGAATTAAAATTGTATCCAGCTAATTAGCTGGATAATTGGGACAAGTTAGTGGTCCACTCTAAGCTTGCTTCCTGGTTTTAGAAGGAGGGACTGGACTGATGGATCTTTACCTTTTTGAACTGTAGAGGCATGAAGGATCCATCTTAGAGCTAGAGAATAGCACAGTGAGGACATTCTAGGATTTCATAAGGTTGTGGTCAGCTTGGGAAAATTCTTTTCACTTCTATTCTTTTCTGCCTTAAAAAGTAAACTTTTTTTTTTTTTTCTTTCCGAGACAAGAAAATGTCTGGTGCCCTGCAGTCTTAGAGCTTGAGTTCCAACTCCCATAATATGGAGATAATTTGGTGCCTTCCTGACTTTGGCTGATTCTGAGACCTTCTTCCTTGGCCCCCAAAGGCTGGGCTGCTTCATCACTTATCGCATAATCTTTGAACCTCAGAGCATCTCCAGACAAGATGTCTGCTCATTCTCTCCCTTTTCTCTCTGTGGACACTTTTCAACTTTTGTACTTCTGTCTGCTCTGGGAGCTACCTCCTAATTATATCCTAGGAGCCTGATACCGAAAAGGCCAAAGGAAACATTGCTTCTCTGTCTCCCTGGCTGTCCCAGGGGCATCTTGGAGGCTGCTCCTTAGTGAGATGCCCAGAGGCCATGACTGGGAATCAAACTCAAATGTGTGACAAGGACCCATCTGAGAGCAGTGTGCTTTGGCATAAGGACTGAAGGCTATTCTTACTGTGCTCAGGCTTATCTGTTTAAATGTGATTAAACATTCTTGACTAATATTGAAATAAAGTACTTAATTCATCAGTTCTGGTGAAGCGAAAGCCCTGAAGTGTCAACCCAATGAGAATATATTCAAAGGGAGATTCATCCTGAATCCCACTCAGGAAGTATGATTATAGAGTCGGATTTTCAGAGCTTGAAAGAACCCTCAAGTATCCTCTAGGTCAACTCAAGATCTTTTCTATTTGGTTTAGGTAATTGAAGTCTAAAGAGATTAAAAGCTGTGCCTAAGGCAAGTAAGGACTGGGAAGAATCCCATAGGGTCCTGTTTCACGTCAATCTAGTAAGGATCTAAACATGAGGCTTCGAGTGAGGTTCTGAGGTTTGAAAACCACTTTGTCAGTTGTGAAGATCATAAATTGAAGAGGCATCTATAAAGTACTGTCTCTTTATTTTTCAATTCATGCTTTCTATAGATTGGGGCATTATTTATTTTTGTGCTTTTCAAGTAACAGTTCCTCTCAATTTTTTTAAAGGAAAATTTCAGAGCTGGAAAAAAATGTTGAAAGAATAGCACAATGAACACTTATGTACCCACTGTTGGTTGTTGGTATCTTGTGATCCTCTCCTTTCCTGTCCTTCTCTGTACTTTTTGCTCATGTGTACACACACACACACTTTATGTAAGTAAAAGTCAGCTGTAGGCATTGTGATGTCACCCTTAAGTACTCCAACCAGTGTCTTCTCAGAGCCAGAGCATTCCCCCACAGAACCACAATTGCTTTTGCGTACCTAGGGAAGTTCACTTTGTAGCTTTAATATTATACAGTAAAAAAGTGCATATCCAGATGTCTCCATATGCCCCCAATATGCCCTTTATAGCCTCTATTTTTAATCTAGGAAAGAATCAGGAATTGCATTTAGCAGTCATCCTTATTCTCCTTTACATTACACTACTCCCCATCTTCTAATTTATGTCTCAAGTGATATTGCTAGTTTAAAGAGTTTTGGCCAGTTACCTTATAGAATGTCCTGCAATCAGTATTTATATTTTTGTTTTCTCATTAGATTTAAATATTTTGGCAAGAAAAAAATATACAGGAACCCCATACACCACAGGTAGGACTGTAAAAGATGCAGTCACTTTGAAAGAGAATCAGGCAGCTCCTCAAAAAGTTAAAAGAGAGTTCCATATGACCCAGCAATTCCTCTCTTAGGTATTTACCCAATAGAATTGAAAACATAGCTTCACACAAAAACCTGTAAATATATGTTCATAGCAGCACTATTCGTAACAGGGGAGACAACACAAATGGATAATAAAAGGTGGCATATCCATACAATGGAATATCGTTTGGTAGTAAAAAGGAACGAGGTACTGATGCATGCTACAACAAGCATGAAAACATGCTGCATGAAGGAAGCCAGTCACAAAATGTCATATTTTATAGAATTCAGTTCATATGAAACTTCCAGAATAGGCAAATCCAGAGAGAGAGAGAGGAGATTTGTGGTTATCCAGGGCTAGGGGAATTTGGGGAAATGGAAAGTGACTGCCAAGGGGTATGTGGTTTCTTTTGGAGATAGTTAAAATATTCTAAAAATTGTAGTGATGGATGCACAATTCTGCAAATGTAACTAAACATTACTATTGAATTGTGCACTTAAATTGTATATGATATGTGTATGGTATGTGAACTGTATCTAAACAAAATTGTTACTAAAAAAGAAAGAATACTATCTAGTGATGTGTCCTTCCAATTGGGTACTTTCAGTTCAGTTCAGTCGCTCAGTCGTGTCCGACTCTTTGCGACCCGATGAATCACAGCACGCCAGGCCTCCCTGTCCATCACCATCTCCCAGAGTTCACTCAAACTCACGTCCATCGAGTTGGTGATGCCATCCAGCCATCTCATCCTCGGTTGTCCCCTTTTCCTCCTGCCCCCAATCCCTCTCAGCATCAGAGTCTTTTCCAATGAGTCAACTTTTCTCATGAGGTGGCCAAAGTACTAGAGTTTCAGCTTTAGCGTCATTCCTTCCAAAGAACACCCAGGGCTGATGATCTCTCGAATGGACTGGTTGGATCTCCTTGCCGCCCAAGGGACTCTCAAAAGTCTTCTCCAACACCACAGTTCAAAAGCATCAATTTTTCTGTGCTCAGCTTTCTTCACAGTCCAACTCTCACATCCATACATGACTACTGGAAAAACCATAACCTTGACTAGATGGACCTTTGTTGGCAAAGTAATGTCTCTGCTTTTGAATATTCTATCTAGATTGGTCATAACTTTTCTTCCAAGGAGTAAGCGTCTTTTAATTTCATGGATGGAGTCACCATCTGCAGTGATTTTGGAGCCCCCCCAAAAATAAAGTCTGGGCACTTTAAGAACTACTTAGTCCCAATTTGTCCTGCTATTGTTGATGCTAAGCTTTGATCACTTGGGTGGCATGGTTCCTGTCAGATCTCACCATTGTGAAGGTGTCTCTCACCTTGAGATTAATAAGTAACCTGAAGAGTGGCACTTAACCACTGTGTGGATGTCCTGTTCTCCACCTGTTAGTATCCACTAGTGATCTTTGCAAGTAAGATCAATTTCACAGATGAATACAAAATGATGATTTTTAATGGTCATATTTCTTCCATTTATTAACTAGTAGCTTTCAGTAGAGAAAGTATGCTTCTCCCTCTTTTCAGTTTAGTTCAGTCACTCAGTTACGTCTGACTCTTTGTGACCCCATGACAGCATGCCAGACTTCCCTGTCCATCACCAGCTCCTGGAGCTTTTATGTCCATTGAGTCAGTGATGCCATCCGTTATTAAGCAGAATTATCACATGACCCAGCAATTCCATATCTGAGTTGTATCCTCAGAAGAACTGGAAGCAGAGCCATACACTTGTGTGTTCATGCCAGGATCATTCACTGCAGCCAAAAGGTGGGAACAACACACATGTCCATCTACAGATGAGTGGATTAAAAACAGGTGGCATATATGGTCAATGGATATCATGCCAGCTTAAAAAGGAATGGAATTCCGATACATGCTACAACATACATGAATATGGAGCATGTTATGCTGAGTAAAATAAACTGACACAAATAGTGTTTGATTCCCCTTATATGNGATTTTGGAGCCCCCCCAAAAATAAAGTCTGGGCACTTTAAGAACTACTTAGTCCCAATTTGTCCTGCTATTGTTGATGCTAAGCTTTGATCACTTGGGTGGCATGGTTCCTGTCAGATCTCACCATTGTGAAGGTGTCTCTCACCTTGAGATTAATAAGTAACCTGAAGAGTGGCACTTAACCACTGTGTGGATGTCCTGTTCTCCACCTGTTAGTATCCACTAGTGATCTTTGCAAGTAAGATCAATTTCACAGATGAATACAAAATGATGATTTTTAATGGTCATATTTCTTCCATTTATTAACTAGTAGCTTTCAGTAGAGAAAGTATGCTTCTCCCTCTTTTCAGTTTAGTTCAGTCACTCAGTTACGTCTGACTCTTTGTGACCCCATGACAGCATGCCAGACTTCCCTGTCCATCACCAGCTCCTGGAGCTTTTATGTCCATTGAGTCAGTGATGCCATCCGTTATTAAGCAGAATTATCACATGACCCAGCAATTCCATATCTGAGTTGTATCCTCAGAAGAACTGGAAGCAGAGCCATACACTTGTGTGTTCATGCCAGGATCATTCACTGCAGCCAAAAGGTGGGAACAACACACATGTCCATCTACAGATGAGTGGATTAAAAACAGGTGGCATATATGGTCAATGGATATCATGCCAGCTTAAAAAGGAATGGAATTCCGATACATGCTACAACATACATGAATATGGAGCATGTTATGCTGAGTAAAATAAACTGACACAAATAGTGTTTGATTCCCCTTATATGAGGTACATGGGGTGATCAAATGTGTAGACACAGAGGAGAACGGTATTTGCCAGGGCTGGGGGGAGACAGGACTGAGGAGTTATTGTTTAAGAGATACAGAGTTTTGGTGTTCAAAGATGAGAAAATTCTGGTGATGGGTGATGGCTACACAACAAGTGAATGTATTTGATTCTGCAGAACTGTACACTTAAAAAGTTAAGATGGTAAATTTAATGTTTATGCATATTTTATCACAAAATCCCCTCATTAGATTCTTGTTTACTCTCTTTTTTTTTTTTGATATATTATCATTATTCCTCTTTCTGATACTGGAAATTGACCACCAGGAAGCCCTTCAAGCTATTCCTGTTCCCTCCTGGACACAGCCATCTCTCCCTGATTCCAGTTACAGGGGGATTGTAGTCAAAAACCAAGATTGAGAAGCTTAGTGAGCTCATCATTCACCCATCATCCGCTTCTCACACTTTGAGTAGATAGAGTTAGGAAAACACACACACGCTCACGTATATGCACACATACCTAGTACTTATACACACACATGCAAATATACTTAGACATATTCTTCATTAGTCTCCAATTTAAATCTAATACCACATTTTTCCCACCTCACCTCAGTTCATATTTATCCCCCTTCTTCCATAGCAACAACTCTGATTCCCAAGAATACCTACGTATTTACTAATTGGCTCTATCCTTCAGTGAGCAAGAGTTTCAGATTTATCATACTAACACCACAAATCATTTTAAACACTAAAGAATAAAATTCACATGTTCAGATTACTCGGAGAAGGCGATGGCACCCCATTACTAGCAGTGCTAAAAGTATTTTCTGGCCCTGTTTTCCTTTCTTCCTTACCGAGCAGGGAGGGTGAGATTAAGGTCATGGTGGTGTTTGTGTTATTCAGTCACTAAACTGTGTCCAACTCTTTGTAACCCCATGGACTGCTCCTCTGTCCTCCACTGTCTTCCAGAGTTCATTCAAATTCATGTCCATTTAGTTGGTGATGCTATGGTGGTGTTGATAGAGATTAAAAAGAAAAAGGAAAGGGAGAGTGGGAGGGATGAGGAGAGAGAGAATGAGAGAGAGTGTTTCAACATTTAAAGTTTTCACATGGAAAACCTCACTAAATATAAGTGAGGTATAGTAGAAGTAAGAATTAGGAGGAGAGGAGCCAATTAATCAAAAAAAAATTTTTTTTTAAAGAATCTGATTTGCTGACTTTTGGAGTAAATGCTTTGTATGTTTACTTAGACAAGAAATAGTACAGAAGGTTAGATTCAGTGAACATAGAGAGAAAGACAGATGTTTTTTATGAATTCCGATAAGATTTTTATCCTGTGTGGGGAGTTCAGTTGCTGCATTTGGCTTTGATGGTGACATTTTCTCAGACATGGCATTTGATCCGGCAGACATGCTCTACATGGTTGTTCTTGAAACGAGGAATTGATTTATTTTTCAAAGGTTCTCCTGCCTTTGGAAGAGAACCAAATCTCTCTTTCATGTTGAGGAAAGAACTTCTTTGGAGACCTAACCTCTTTCTCACCCCAGCAAGCCATTTGGACTTTTGTGTACAAGTTGGGTAAGCATACTTAAACATGAGATTCTTTTTCTTCCTTACTGAATGCTCAAACAAGCTGTTTTTCCTGCTATTGGAGTATTCTGGTTTCTAAGAGAGATGGTGGAATGGTAGTGAAGACACTCTGAAACAGGCATCCTAAGACCTATCTTGGTCACAGGTAATGAGTCTTCTCAGGAGCTTTTTCCTCTGTAAATATTCCTGGCACTTGGCCTTCACAAGAGAGCTCTGTGTGGTCCTGACAAGGTTGCCTTGCAGGCTGAAGGCCTACAGGAAGCAGGTTCCCTGTGAAAGCAGGCTTCATGAAACAACCCTCCAGTTTGTATAGTCTCAAGTGTGTGATCAAATATTTAAGGCCTTTAAAAAATGACAGTGTTTATAAGGGCCCTTGCAAAGAATTTCTGATGGAAGACAGTGAAAAGATTTGTTTCTATTACTCATAGCTTCAGTCTGCTGTGATGGGAGTTGTTTAAATTTTCAGTTCTTAGATGGAAACTTAACAAGTGGGTGATGAAAGTTGATGGAATGGGTAATTTGGGGCCAGGATGAGTAGAGGGGTGACAGCGTTCTCCCTGGAGGCAACTTTGTGTGCAAGCCATCCATTGCTTCTCCCCTGGAATCCATGTGTTCTGGCCTGTGTAAGGATGTAAATATCTTTGTGTGCTCAGTCAAGTTAGATATTTGTTGTATTCCACAAAATATTTTTAGAAATCTGTGCAATCACATATTAATAGTTCATGTCCAAAGGAGTGGGGAAATGGGAGGGATATTAACATTATGTATTTCCTGAAGTCAATTTTCACTTAGCAATTTCTTCTGTATTTCTATGGGAAGTTCAGTTGAAGCTTTTGAAATTGTTGCACAGAAATGGTTTACTCAGCATGAAAGCGTTTACTGGGTGCCTCCTATTCAGGCTCCTTACCTTTTACAGCTTCATCTCTCCCTCAAACTCCTTGAGGGTCAACCCATGAGGACTGGTATTCATCACACCCCACCAGAAACAGTTGGTTAACTCATGAAGACTGGCATTCAAAACAGGTCCTGCCATGTTTATGCATTAAATGCACTACCATGTGTAAAATGAATGGCTCTTGGGAACTCAGTGGTCTGTGATGACCTAGAGGGATGGGATAGGGGTGGTGAGAGGGATGTGCAAGGGGGAGGGGATATATGTATACATATAGCTGATTCACTTCATTTAGGGCAGAAACTAGCATAATATTGTAAAGCAATTGTAATCCAATTTTTTCAAAAAGAAAGAAATGGAGTCTTCTGCTTCCAGAAAACTGGAGTAGACATACTTTTCCCTATTCATCCTGTTAAGTACAAATGAAAGGCCTGAATGTTATATATAAAACAAACATAAGAAGACTCTGAAAGGTAGAGAGAAGAAGGAAGACTGGCAGAGACCTCAGGACCCCAGGAGGAATACAGTGCAGAGTTCCCTGAGTTTCTGTATTGCATCATATATTCCAGACTCGGGTCTGGAGATGCCAGTAACTTTGCAACACAACAGGCACAGATGAAAAGTCACCCAGCAAGGCTACTCTTTCTACCTGAGAGACCAGAAAAGGCAACCTAGCAAGACAGAAAACTTCGAAGCAATAACCACTCTACTCCAGCCAAATACCACAAAAAACTGGTTCATCCCACTCATGCCAGCAAAATGTCAGAAGGGAACCAAGACATCTACCGTCACCAGGCTCTAACAACATGCCTCAACCCCTCTGCTGGAACAGTGTTAGAGAGAGCTAGAACTTATTTCCCCTAGGGAAGTAACGAGGGGCCCTGCCTCTCCCACTGGGTTGATGTCATATCAGGCCAAGTGAAGGTTCAAGACTTTTATCATGGCCCACCAGTGTTTTCAGGGTAGCTAAGATTTATTTTAGCCAGATGTGGCAAGACATGAAGATTCAGAAATGACTNGCTGGAACAGTGTTAGAGAGAGCTAGAACTTATTTCCCCTAGGGAAGTAACGAGGGGCCCTGCCTCTCCCACTGGGTTGATGTCATATCAGGCCAAGTGAAGGTTCAAGACTTTTATCATGGCCCACCAGTGTTTTCAGGGTAGCTAAGATTTATTTTAGCCAGATGTGGCAAGACATGAAGATTCAGAAATGACTCATGAAGGGAAAAGTTGATCATGACAGTTCTCTCGAAACAGGAGGCACAGTACACCACTCAGGGCCACATAGGGAATCACTGGGGTGTGTCAGATGCAGAAGGAGCAGAAGGAAATTTGGCAAGACTCTTTATTGTGGTTTCCATGCCAAAGAATGGATGAGGCAGGGTACATAGACCTAAGATTGATCAGTTTGAATAACTGCAGCAAGTTCTGTACTGTTGGGCTTCCCTGGTGGCTCAAACAGTAAAGAATCTGCCTGCAATGTAGGAGACTCAAGTTAGATCCCTGGATCAAGAAAATCCCCTGGAGAAGGGAATGGCAACCCACTCCAGTATTCTTACCTGGAGAATTCCATGGCCAGAGGAGCCTGGTGGACTATAGTCCGTGAGATTGCAAAGTCAGACATGACTGAGTGATTAACACTTTCACTGGACTTAAGGGGTTGTCCTGAGTTAGCTCATACCTGGTTCTGGGGTATTTAGGTCAGAGGAACAGGGTCCCGACATACAAGAACCCAATATAGGAGGTGGTTGTAGGTTTGGACTCTGAATTGGTTGGTTTTTATATGAAAGGTGCTCTCACAGGGAAGTCATTTTTTTTTCTAGGGATTGCCTAGCTGTGGAAGGGCCATTCCTCCTGGGTCAGGAAGACTCCTGATGTCAAAGCTTCATAAAATGAAAGGCATGGTTAATGCAAAGAATAACAAGTTCACCCCTCCCAGTGGTGGTGTTGGTGGTGATCACACAGGGATCAGCAATGAGGCTCTCCTACCTCTTCCAGCAGAGAAGTGTTCATAGAGGTCTGGAACGCACCAGGATTCCCATCCTTACCATGTATTATCAAGCAGCCCTGGCCTCCTCCATTACTGAAGCAGGGTAAACCAGGTAAAGCAGAATTCAGAGTCTCATAATATCCAAAATGTTCAAATTAATTGAAAATCATTCATCATGCCAAGTATTTGGAAGATCTCAGATTGAATGAAGAAGATAATATATGTCAATGCCAAGGTGGCTGAGATGTTAGTATTATAATGATAAGATTTAAAGCAGCCAAGGTCAAAATACATGAGCAATTACAAACATGCTAGAGAGAAAGATTCAACATAAAGAAGAAGCAAATGGAAATTAAAGCTACAGAATACAATAACCAAAACAAAATACTCAGTGATGAGCTTAACAGCAGCATGGATGAGGTAGAGGAAGAAGCCATGAACTGGAAAATAGTTTAATGGAAATTATATATAATCTGAATAACAGAGAGAAAGTAGACTTTAACATCATGTTAAAAGAATGAAAACACAACCTAAAAACAGAAAATATTTTCAAACCTTATATCCAATAAAAGACTGGAACTAGAATATATATAAAAAACCTCTCAAAACTCAGCACTAAAAAAAAGCAATCCAATTATAAAATAGACAAAAGACATAAGGAGACATTTCATTAAGAAGGTAAATAGGTGACAAATAAACCCATGAAATGATGTTCAACATTATTAGCCTTCAGGGAAAAGCAAATTAAAATCACAATGAGCTGTCTCACCAGAATGGTTAAAATAAAAAGTAGTGAAAACACCAAATGCTGGGGGGAAGGTAGAGAAACTGGGTCACTCATACAGTGCTGGTACAGCGACCCCAGAGAAGAGTTTGGCAGTTATCTTAAATAAGTATGACAATATGACCTGGGAATTGCACTCCTGGACGTTTTTCCCAGAGAAATGAGAACTGTGTTCACACAGAGGCCTGTACACGAATGTTCATAGCCACTGTATTTGTAGTAGCTCCAAACTGGAAACAACCCAGATGCCTTTCTCAAAGGTGGATGGTTAAACTGTGGTGCCTCTATACCATGGAATGCTACTCTGCGATAAATAAGAAGGAACTGTTGCTATGCTGGGTGAATAAAGCCAGTCCTAAGAGGTTACATGCTATATGATTCTGCTTGTGTAATATTCTTAAAATAATATACTTACAGAAAAAGAAAAAAGATTAGTAGTCATAAGAATGGAATGAAGCCAGGATGAAAGCTGTGGCTATGAAAGAACAACATATGGGATCTTTATGATAATTGGAGATGTTCTGTATCTTGACTGTATTAGTATTGAGACCTCTGTATTGTTTTATTTATAACCACATATGTATCTACAATTATATCAACATAAAAAGTTTGAATATATAAATAGTAATATACTCCTCCTCTCAGTGTAGGTTCACTCCCAAAATTTATCCTAAAGGAATAATCAGAGATTGGCACAAAGAGCCTAGATCCTAAATATTTAATAAGAGAAAGACTAAATTATGACAAATCCATGGGTTAAATACTATGTAGTTGGCAAGAATCATATTCCAGAATGTTCATTTTATTTTCTTTATTCTTATTTTTTTAATGCAGATAAATGTTATGTAGCTCTTTTTGTACACATGTCTTGCTTTCTGTCTCTGTCACTCAGGTGTATACAATGCTTTTGCAATGCCATGGACTATAGCCCAGCAGGCTCCTCTGTCCTTGGGGTTTCCCAGGCAAGAATACTGGTATGGGTTGCCATTTCCTCCTCAAAGGGATCTTTCTGACCCAGGAATCGAACCCGTGTTTCCCGCATCTACTGTATTTGAGGGCAAATCCTTTATTGCTGAGCCATCAGGGAAGCCTGTTTCTTGCTTTATGGTAAAAACATTCTAAAAATTTCAGTCTACTTAATAACATAAGATTTACACAGTCTAAATGGAAAAAAACACAATATTTAGTTCTCTGCAATGTGGTCATGAATTTGTTTGAAAAGTTATGTATAAATTATAAAATACTAAAGGAGATTTACCAAGATGTTGACAGTGGACATCTCTTATGGTAGTGATGTTTTTATATTTCTTTAATTCTTCTAGAATTAATAATTCAAGAATTTACAGTGAACTTTTTATAATTATGATAAATGGAATGAGCTTTTGAAGTCAGGGAGCAATACAAATATTATTTAACAGAGCAGTGATCTGATGACAGTGCTTGAAGGTGTGAAGGCTAAAGACTTGGAGGTAAGCACATGGCTAAGTTACATACCCTTTCCTTAACAGCATCTTATATTTCCATTATGTTCGTGGAATTCCCNCTAGAATTAATAATTCAAGAATTTACAGTGAACTTTTTATAATTATGATAAATGGAATGAGCTTTTGAAGTCAGGGAGCAATACAAATATTATTTAACAGAGCAGTGATCTGATGACAGTGCTTGAAGGTGTGAAGGCTAAAGACTTGGAGGTAAGCACATGGCTAAGTTACATACCCTTTCCTTAACAGCATCTTATATTTCCATTATGTTCGTGGAATTCCCCACATAGTAGCATTTTGCTTATTACTCTTTCCAATCTAGAATATTCATGGCAAATAGATGGAGAAACAATGGAAACAGTGGCTGACTTTATTTTTCTGGGCTCCAAAATCACNTGGTGCTGTGAAGTCCTTGGGCCACTGGTGCTTTTTGATCACACCTAGCAGCTTATGCAGAAGGAAATGGCAGCCCACTCCAGTGTTCTTGCCTGGAGAATCCCAGGGACGGGGGAGCCTGGTGGGATGCCATCTCTGGGGTCGCACAGAGTCGGACACGACTGAAGCGGCTTACCAGTAGCAGCTATGAACATTGGGGTGCCGATGCCTTGGATTTAGATCTGAACACCTGAAGGGAGGAGGACCATACATAAGTAAGGTATCTTCATCATTAAGCAGTCTTAGTTATTGCTTCAAATAGCTTTCCTATGGTCTGAATTCCAGATGTCTGTCTTCTAGCTCTTCTTTCTAAATTACTGTTTAAAAATTTTACACCTTTATTGAGATATATTTTACATACTAGACAAATCATCAAATTATACATTTCAGTGTATAATTTAATGTTTTTAGACATTTTTTGCCTCCCATAAAAGAAACCATATGCCCATCAAACTTCCCTTGTGGCTCAGCTGGTAAAGAATCCACCTGCAATGAGGGAGACCTGGGTTCAATCCCTGGTTGGGAAGATCCCCTGGAGAAGGGAAAGGCTCCCACTCCAATATTCTGGCCTGGAGAATTCCCTGGACTGTGTTGTCCATGGGGTTGCAAAGAGTCAGACACGACTGAGTGACTTTCACTTCACCTCCCACTCTGCCCCTTGCCGTTCCCCTTGTCACTGCCCAGTCCTAAACAACAACTAACCTCCTTTTGCTCTTCATAGATTTGCCTATTGGGACATTTCACATAGAGTCATACAGTATGTGACCTTGGGTGACTAGCTTCGTTCACTTAGCACAGTGCTTTCAAGATTCATTCATGTTTCTGTTGTATGGATATACAACATTTTGTTTATGAATTTTTCAACTGAAGGGTATTTGAGTTGTTTCTACTTTTTGGCTGTTATGGAAAATGCTGTAGTGAACATTCATCTGCAGGGTTTTTTTGTGGACATATATCTTATATGGTGTCTATACCTGAAGCCCCCTGAACGTAGCTTTGGGGTTTTTTACACAATACTGTGTGTACATACATGTCTGTCTCCCTCCAAAGACTGGAAACTCTCTGCAGAGCAAAGACTTTCTTTTTATCTTTATAACATCAACATCTAGTCATCTGGTTGGTATTCAATAAATGTTTGAATGTATGAAAACAAAATGCAGGAATGCCTTATAATTCTAAAAAGGAAGTTGATGAGTGAAACAACTAATCAAGCCAGGATTGCCTCTGAGCAATATTGCCTCTGGCCTGTAAGCCTCCTGAGAAAGAAAAATTGTCCAAAACAGGTCTGCAATAGAACTTTCTGCATGATGTAATTCTCAGCCTCCTTCTGGGAAGTAATTTGCATTCCTGATTAAATGCTTGAACAATTCTCTGGTACTCTTAAATGATTAAGAATTGGGAAGTTAGCGTTTGTCCACCCAACTGACTGACTAATAATCTTTGATCATACTATTTTTTTTTCTTACTGTCAATCTTTTCAGAGTGTTTGAAATAAAACTGTAACACATGCTTGTAAATAATTTGGGAAGCTCTTTCTAAAAACACAGTTTGTCTTAAGACTGTCTCTGCGACCTCTTACTTTCATAACAACTTACATGTGTCTGCAGTATCTTATTTATTCTCTCTCTTCGCTCCATCTTTCCTTCCCACCCTCCCAGGCCTAGAAAAGGGCTGAGTCTAGGACGGTGGATGGCGGTACCATGTGAAGGAAGTGGGAAGTGGAGAGATGGCTAGTATGAGGGTGGGAGTCTCATGCAGTTAGACACAGCAAGAGAGGAAAGGGGAGCTAATGCGTCCCCAAAGGAGTGGAGACCAATAGATGACCAGGCTACAGACCTTGTGGACTTGCTAAGAAGCTTGGATTCCATACACGTACCAATGGATTAAATCAACACTAACCAGGATCTTCTGAAATTCAGTAAAAAATATACTGCATGTGATTGAAGTTTTAAAAAGAAGAGTATTCCTATCAGTCAGGACGGGCTAGGATGTGGTGAGCAGAGAACAGTTCCCAAATCTCAGTGGCTTAGAATATCCACAATTTTTTTGCTTATGTCACATGTCCAAGCAGTGGGGTGAAGGCTCTGCTTCACATGATCCTCACTCAGGACCCACAATAACAGAGGCTTCCCCGTCTTATGATGCCATTGCTCCAAGGTGTATTACAACGAAAGAGAGAGAACATAGAGAAACATAGCAGCAATTAGGCAATTAATTCCAAGCAAACGATTCTTTTTGGAAGTGACAAAAGTGTCACATGTCTTTGACCAAAGATTGCAAGGTCACACCCAACTTCAAGGAGGACAGGAAAAGAGAATCATTCCATGTTCCTGGAAAGAGGAAAGTACTTGAAATATTTCTGAAGACTGGGACTGTCTACCCCACATGGCTAACATGGAACAAAGACAGAATAGTCACTTCAGACCATGGAGGGTGTGCTAGATGGTGGTGAAAAAGAGAACTCAATTAACGTCTGTATGGCTGAATACAAGGGAGGTTTTCAGACCTTCAGGATGGTGGTGTGAGGAGCTTGATAGACCCTTTCTCCAATAAAGCCATTGAATTGGTGAAAATTGTAACAACTGTTTAAAGTCTGTGGAAATTGTCCCGCAAGCATCCAGCAAATACAGAAACATTTTTTTCAAGAAAGTATCTCAGTAACTATTGAGAGTTGGTAGCACTGGAACCATGGCCTGTTCTCACACCTCTTCTCCTTGCTCCATGTGATGAAAGCTCCGTCCCAAGAGAGTGTGGCTGAGAAGATGCAAGACGCAGCTCTTGGTCTCACTACCGCCCACCCTGCATCCCCAGCTCCTAGCCCAGGTTGGTGGTTTTGCTCTGGAGGGTCAGACTGACCGTATCCTCTCCAGTCCTGTGCATAGAGGTGCTCTCTCTGGCAAGCATGAATGAGAGGTCTGGGCTCCCTTTCCCCACTCAGCTCTTACGCATGTGGCAGGGGCTCTCTCCCAGGAATAAAAGGCTGAAAACACTGGGGCCTCAACCATCTCCTCCCAGGCCTGCTTGTAGGATGGACTTCCCATGTCAGATGGGCTAAGAAAAGGAGACCAAAGATTGTCAGTTCCCAAGTAGGGCAGAGGTTTTGCTCCAGGAGAAGTGAATCATTGTTCCTCCCCCTAACTCTGGTACAGGGTTCTATCCCAGAGGAGAGGCAGGATGTGAAAATGACATTTCCTCCAAAGAGGATGGTCGTTACTTGGAATAGAGCCCAGAGAAATTCATGCTGAAGGTCATTGCCAGAACCAATGAAAGTCTTGGTGGTGAGCAGTTAGAGAGATGCTGATGGCTCAGTGATACTAGAGCAGTAAGCAAAGTGGCAGGTTGAAAAGAGACAGCCAGCTAAGAAAAACCCTCCTGAGATTATACCACCCCAAGGGGTCTAGAGGGCTTCTGTGATAGCTCAGTTGGTAAAGAACCCACCTGCAATTAGGAGACCATAGCTCAATGCCTAGGTCAGGAAGGTCCACTGGAGAAGGGATAGGCTCCCCACTCCAGTATTCTTGGGCTTCCCTGGTGGCTCAGCTGGTGAAGAATCTGCCTGCAATGTGGGAGACCTGGGTTTGGTCCCTGGGTTGGGAAGATTCCCTGGAGCAGGGTAAGGCTACCCACGCTTAGAGAAGTCCATGGACTGTATAGTCCATGGGGTCACAAAGAGCTGGACACAACTGAGCAACTTTCACTTCACTTTCAAGGGGTCTGGAAGACTATTGTGCATGCATAGTACTCAAACGAAAAACACTGTCAACCTGAAAGCTACCATCCAGAATTGATGGCAATCCTCAACATTGTTGGTGGGAATTTACAAACTGGAGCAGCTGCTTTGGAAACGGTTTGACAGTTCCTCAAAAAGTTAAACTCCTAGGTCTTCACACAAGAGTAATGAAGGCACAGGCCACACAAAACATTGTACATGAATGCTAATAGCAACATGATTCATAAACAGCCAGGAAGGGCGCAAAATGCAAATGTCCATCAAATGTTAAGAGGATCTATGTGATCTAGTCATACAGTGGAGGAGGGTGANTAAACTCCTAGGTCTTCACACAAGAGTAATGAAGGCACAGGCCACACAAAACATTGTACATGAATGCTAATAGCAACATGATTCATAAACAGCCAGGAAGGGCGCAAAATGCAAATGTCCATCAAATGTTAAGAGGATCTATGTGATCTAGTCATACAGTGGAGGAGGGTGAGGCAGTACAAAGAGATGACGTCCCGAAGCATGCTTGAGTGTGGGTCAGCCTTGAAAACACTCTGCTAAGTGAAAGAAGTCAGTCACAAAGACCACATATTGTATGATTCCACTTCTATAAAATTTCTGGAATAGACAGATCCATAGAGACAGAGAGGATATTGGTGGTCGCCTAGCTTGGGAAATTCCGGAGGGAATGGAGAATGAGCATGTATTAGTTTCCTATGGCTAGTGCAACAAAAAAATACCGACAAATTGGATGCTTTGAAACAAGAGAAATTTATTCTCTCACAGTTCTGGAGGCTAGAAGTCCAACATCAAGGTGTTGCCAGGGCCATGTTTTCTCCACAGACTCTAGAAGAAGATCCTTCTTTGATTTTCTGTCTGTGGTGGCCCCAGGCACTCCTTCACTGTGGCCACGAAGCTCCAGTTCTGTCCCCATCGTCCGTCTGTGTCTGGCTTCCCATGCATTCTCCTCTCTGTGTATGTCAGTCTCCAAATTCCCCTCTTCTTATAAGGATACTAATTATAGTTATTAGGGCCCACCCTAATAGTCTCATCTTAACTTGATTACATCTATGCTAAGTCACTTCAGTTGTGTCCGACTCTGTGCGACCCCAGAGACGGCAGCCCACCAGGCTTCCCCATCCCTGGGATTCTCCAGGCAAGAACACTGGAGTGGCTTGCCATTTCCTTCTCCAAGGAATGAGAGTGAAAAGTGAAAGTGAAGTCACTCAGTCATGTCCGACCCTCAGCGATCCCATGGACTGCAGCCTTTCAGGCTCCTCTGTCCATGGGATTTTCCAGGCAAGAGTACTGGAGTGGGGTGCCATTGCCTTCTCTGATTACATCTATAGACATAACCAAATAAGGTCACATTCACATGTTACTAGGGGTTAATACTTCAATGTACCTTTTGGGAAATGTAGGGTTTCTTTTTAAAGGTGATAAAATTTTCTAAAATTGGTTATGACGATGGTTGCACAGCTCCTTGACTATTCAGAAAAACTCTGAATTGCAGATTTTCAGTGGATGAATTGTATGGCATGTGAATTATATCTGGTTAAAATTAGAAAAAAAAAAAGAAAGAGATGGGCTTTCCTGGCTGTCCAGTGGTTAAGACTGTATATGTCCAATGCAGGGGGCACAGGTTCAATCCCTAGTCAGGGAACTAAGATCCCACATGGTGCAATGCAGCGGGGAAAAAAAGAAGGAAAGACATTCCCAGATTTCGAAAGGAAAAACAAAACAGAGAATTCGTGATTAGCAGGCCTGCCTTAAAAGAAATACTAAAGGAGGTTCTTTCAGCTGGAAAGGTAGGGGGCACCAGTAATTCAAATCCACAGGGAAAAGAAGAGTTTCAGTGAAGGTAATTGCGTAGGTAATGAGAAAAGACAATATAATTACACATTTCTTTTTCTTTCTTCTTGTTGCTGATATAAAAAGCAGTTGTATAAAAGAGAGGGGCCTGCATATGCGCTTTCACTCATGTGAAGCCAGAACGACTCCAGCGTTTCTCCTGAATTTTAGCTGTTTACTTAGACTGGTTCTGTCCGGCTTCCAAGGTGCTCCCAGCTCCCGAGATGTCCTGGCGTTGCTCAAGCCTCATCGGATCTCGGCCTGTTGAATCGGGTATTATTCTAACAGCACTCCTCCTGAAATGGAAACCAGATAATCGTTTTTGAGACATTTCTAGTTGCTTTTGATATCGGTGGGGCTTCCCTGATGGCCTGGGGTTGCAAAGAGTCAGACGCAACTGAGCGCAGCACACCCACGTCCATCCTTGATATTGGTGAAAGAACTACAAATGTTCTTTGCTGAAGGAAAAAAATTAAGCTTATCTAAAAGCTAATCACACTTTCTAAATAACAGAAATATTTGACTGGAGTTAAAAACTAAAGGTTAAGGATAAAGGTCCGTTTTCGGAGATTTAATCCCTTGGCCGTGGTCCTGCCCTTTGTTGCATGGAGAGATTTTCTAAAGCAAAGGTCAGCATCTGTCTGGGAAGTGACCAGTCTGCATATAATACAGCCTCTTCTTTTCCTTTTTAAATGGCATCAATGGATTCCACACTGTTTTCATTAGCCTGGCTCTTGGGTATCTGGAGAGGAGAGTTATTGGCATTGTCCAAATTGGCGGCAGTTGTTCTGGATATTCTGTTGGGGTGTCTGGTTATGATGAAGATCCAGGGTATTTTTCATCCAGAGAACAAATGAGGCTATGCATTGGCCTGGGAGTTTTTTTGATTCCCATGTTCTATTGCCATTTGTTCTAAAATCTAAAAGAACGCCAATACAACTCTATCCTGAAATGGTTTGTATTNGATGGTTGCACAGCTCCTTGACTATTCAGAAAAACTCTGAATTGCAGATTTTCAGTGGATGAATTGTATGGCATGTGAATTATATCTGGTTAAAATTAGAAAAAAAAAAAAGAAAGAGATGGGCTTTCCTGGCTGTCCAGTGGTTAAGACTGTATATGTCCAATGCAGGGGGCACAGGTTCAATCCCTAGTCAGGGAACTAAGATCCCACATGGTGCAATGCAGTGGAGAAAAAAAGAAGGAAAGACATTCCCAGATTTCGAAAGGAAAAACAAAACAGAGAATTCGTGATTAGCAGGCCTGCCTTAAAAGAAATACTAAAGGAGATTCTTTCAGCTGGAAAGGTAGGGGGCACCAGTAATTCAAATCCACAGGGAAAAGAAGAGTTTCAGTGAAGGTAATTGCGTAGGTAATGAGAAAAGACAATATAATTACACATTTCTTTTTCTTTCTTCTTGTTGCTGATATAAAAAGCAGTTGTATAAAAGAGAGGGGCCTGCATATGCGCTTTCACTCATGTGAAGCCAGAACGACTCCAGCGTTTCTCCTGAATTTTAGCTGTTTACTTAGACTGGTTCTGTCCGGCTTCCAAGGTGCTCCCAGCTCCCGAGATGTCCTGGCGTTGCTCAAGCCTCATCGGATCTCGGCCTGTTGAATCGGGTATTATTCTACCAGCACTCCTCCTGAAATGGAAACCAGATAATCGTTTTTGAGACATTTCTAGTTGCTTTTGATATCGGTGGGGCTTCCCTGATGGCCTGGGGTCGCAAAGAGTCAGACGCAACTGAGCGCAGCACACCCACGTCCATCCTTGATATTGGTGAAAGAACTACAAATGTTCTTTGCTGAAGGAAAAAAATTAAGCTTATCTAAAAGCTAATCACACTTTCTAAATAACAGAAATATTTGACTGNGGTGGGGCTTCCCTGATGGCCTGGGGTTGCAAAGAGTCAGACGCAACTGAGCGCAGCACACCCACGTCCATCCTTGATATTGGTGAAAGAACTACAAATGTTCTTTGCTGAAGGAAAAAAATTAAGCTTATCTAAAAGCTAATCACACTTTCTAAATAACAGAAATATTTGACTGGAGTTAAAAACTAAAGGTTAAGGATAAAGGTCCGTTTTCGGAGATTTAATCCCTTGGCCGTGGTCCTGCCCTTTGTTGCATGGAGAGATTTTCTAAAGCAAAGGTCAGCATCTGTCTGGGAAGTGACCAGTCTGCATATAATACAGCCTCTTCTTTTCCTTTTTAAATGGCATCAATGGATTCCACACTGTTTTCATTAGCCTGGCTCTTGGGTATCTGGAGAGGAGTGTTATTGGCATTGTCCAAATTGGCGGCAGTTGTTCTGGATATTCTGTTGGGGTGTCTGGTTATGATGAAGATCCAGGGTATTTTTCATCCAGAGAACAAATGAGGCTATGCATTGGCC
>SJYA01001219.1:0-33092 GCA_006410615.1 Neotragus moschatus | reverse complement strand
CCTGTGTCATATAAAATTAGCACTCAAAAACTCATTATCAGCATGAATTCTAGAATAGACTCCAAAGGAATGTCTATGAAGAAAAATGTGGGTAATGGACATTTGGTGGGTTGTACTGTAAACTTACGTACCATAAGTAGCTTAAGCTTTTTGATGTCCTAGTTGTTTTTTGCCATTTACAGTCTACATGCAAGGATACCTATGTTCAATAATTTACCTGAAAATAAAATAATGAAAAAGATAACACATCACTGCGAAACTGATATTGATATCTAGCTTAGGGCCAAGTAAAGAAACCATAATACAAACTGTTGACATTCAGATGTGCCATGGAGATGATGCATTTTGAAACCGCATTTTCAAAGGCTGTGATGTTCTCTTTCCTTTTTATTTGGCCCTAACTATCTATTATTTTGGATACCATTGACTACTTAAAAAAAAATAATTGTATTGCCATTAAATGGGCAGATATAGCTGTATATGAAAACATAGTCAGAACATGTTAGATTATGCTTCTAAAATGAACACAAAATGAATGACCAATCAGGTGCGTGCTAAGTCCCTTCAGCTATGTTCCAACTCTGTGTGACCCTATTGACTATAGCCCACCAAGCTCCCCTGTCCATGGGATTCTTCAGGCAAGAATACTGGAATGGGTTGCCATTTCCTTCTCATAGAGATCAAATAATTATTTATGCGCATTGTGACTGACTTTAAGATGCATGTCATTAGTTGAATTGTGACTCTGATGCTGGGAGGTATTGGGGGCAGGAGGAGAAGGGGATGACTGAGGATGAGATGGCTGGATGGCATCACTGACTAGATGGGCGTGAGTCTGAGTGAACTCCAGGAATTGGTGATGGACAGGGAGGCCTGTCGTGCTGTGATTCATGGGGTTGCAAAGAGTCAGACACAACTGGGCGACTGAACTGAACTGAACTGATGTCAATTTAAGCAAGCTAAGATCAAACCCCTACATGTACACATGTGCTTTCTCATATTTAAACATAAGAATGCATTACTACATCAATCTATGCCTCTACATTTTTTGCAAACATAATTATTGGGTTTTTAATACATATATTTTTTTAGCATCTAAACCTAGTTACTTCAGAATGCTCACTGCGTAGAGGCACTTTACTGCCTTAAATATTCTGTGGGTACCTGATGCTAAAGCCATATTGGAACCATGATATTATCATGTCTCTTCTGGGCCAGTGCAATAGATGGACTGAAGGTTGTTATATGAGTCTAAACCAAGGAATTAGCAGTGAGGATAGAATGGGTAGAATAGATTCCAGAAATATTTACTTGATTAATATTGAAAGGAATTGATAATTGATTTGATACAATGAGTGAAAGAACAGGAGTTGTTGAAATGAAATGAGGTTTCTGCCTTGGAAACTAAGGAGTGATCAATCTATTAACCAGGATAAATAAAGGATAAGGCTTAGTATGTCTTTAGATGTCAAGGTACTATTGCCTAGAAAACAACTGACCAGGGATTCAGCTCAGGTGGATTATAAGGATTAGAGCCAAAGTTATGAATTCAGAACCATTAGTTTATAAATATTATGTAAAGTCATAGGTATAAATGAGATTATAAGATGTGAGAAGTTTTTCTAAATTATTCTTTATATAATTTTTTCCTTTTATCATTTATTTGGGTATTAAAAAACCCAATCTATTTACCATGTATCCAACTGCTACTGAATATCTTTTTACTTGTAAGACTTGTGGGTACCTCAGAGACAGAATATCTAAAATCCAGCTCCTATCTTTACCAAACCCCATCCTGTGTTTCCATTCTTTATTTTCAAACAAATAAAAATGAAGTCATCCTCCTTATCACAGAATTAGTGAGTCATTTAGAACCCTGCTTTTTATTTAGTATTTCATATATGATCTGACATTCTAGTATATCTTCAGTTTATTACCTTTTCTCCATTCCTATGATGATTTAAGCTAGTGAATATAGCATTCATTGACTGGAATACAGAGATAGTTTCCAACTTGACTTATGTGCTTCTGGTTTTGACCCCTCCAATTTACACTCCATCCAAATTGTTGTTGCAGTGGAGAATTTACAGTATAAAATTAGTTATGAAACTCTCATGCTTAAAATCTCTTAATGATCATATTTTTCAGGATAAAATAAATTTCTTAGCTTGTTATACTGACTCTTCACTGTTTTCCACCTGACTACATACTCACCTTTCCTCCTTCTATTTTTCCTATACATGTACAGAAACACCCACACATGGAGTCAGATATTCTGGACTGTCAAATCAAGTGGGCCTTAGGAAGCCCTGCTGTCATCAAAGCTAGTGGAGGTGATGAAATTCCAGCAGAGCTATTGAAAACCCTAAGAGATGATGCTATCAGAGTGCTGCACTCAATATACCAGCAGATTTGGAAGACTCAGTACTGGCAAAAGGACTAGAAAAGTTAAATCCTCATCCTAATTCCCAAGAAGGGCAGTACTAAATAAAATTAAAGGATGCCTTCTCTTGGAAGAAAAGCTGTGCAAACCTAGACAGCATATTAAAAAGCAGAGACATTGCTTTGCCGACCAAGGTCTGTCTAGTCAAAGCTATGGTTTTTCCAGTAGTCATGTATGGATGTGAGAGTTGGACCATAAAGAAAGCTGAGTGCTGAAGAACTGATGCTTTTGAACTGTGGTGTTGGAGAAGACTCTTGAGAGTCCCTTGAGTTGCAAGGAGATCCAACCAATCCATCCTAAAGGAAATCAGTCCTGAATATTCATTGGGAGGAGTGATGCTGAAGCTGAAGCTCCAACACACTGGCTACCTGATGTGAAGAAGTGACTCACTTGAAAAGACCCTGATGCTGGGAAAGATTGAAGGCAGGAGGAGAAGGGGATGACAAATGATGAGACGGTTGGATGGCATCACCATCTCGATAGACACGAGTTTGAGCAAGCTCTGGGAGTTGGTGGTGGATAGGGAAGCCTGGTGTGCTGTAGTCCATGGGGCTGCAAAGAGTCAGACATGAATGAGTGACTGAACTGAACTGAAGAAGACAAGTTACTACTCTAGAGTGTCAACCTGACCCTGGTGTTTCAGATCTCATCTCTTATATCTCCTGCATTGGCAGGTGGGATCTTTACTATTAGTGCCACTTGGGAAGCCTCCACATTCTGCAGGAAATAAGAAGTTTTTTCTAGAGAAACAGAACCATAGAGTCTCTGAGCCAGTCGGTGTAGGGGGTCTCAATGGTGGGTGCAACATAGAAGAGAGTTTAAACCAAGCATCATCAAATGAATTGCCTTCCTCAGTTGTTTAGTAGATACTGGAGCTAATTTTGGCATAGACATGGCTGTTCAGCCCTGTGTAAGCCTGACCCATTCTCTTTCCTCTAATTTCAGCCTAGTGTGCCAGTCAGTGATGGTCCCCAGATGCCTTTCTATTTCCCATCTGTCTTTGGCTTGCAACTATTTTCCTTGTAGAATAAAAAAAAAAAATGTGAGCAAAGAAATATTAGTATGAATATCATTTTTAGCAGAAAAACTCATTCGGTGAGTACACACCAATGAGTAATGTCATATACAATTACATTGTAGAGTTAAAACACAAAAACTAAAGACATCACACTAATTACTGGGACAAAAACTAAAGACATGTTCTTTCAAGCTCTTTCTTCAAACAATCTCATACAAAGTAGATAAATATGGAGAATTTCTGACTGAAACAGAATCATATTTGGAGAGAGGAACACAGCCACACAATATTCAGAAGAGATGCCTTTCAGCACCAGTAATTATCAAGACAAAAATACATTAGTGTTTGCAGTATGAAATAAGAAATGGAAATACCAATGGTCAGACAATGAGACACTTCGAGAAAGTCATTCTTCTGTTTGCTCCTTTATCTCTAAAGGCACAAGATTCCTTCAAAGGATTGCTTTACATGCCTGTGGCTCCCCCCGTTGTGCTATGGCCCATGAGGAAGCTCTTAGCCTCTGGCTTAAATAATATTCACTCAGTGCTTATTTGTTCTTTTCAAACAAGGCTATAAAACTTCTTCATGTTGATGAAGAAGTTTNAGTACACACCAATGAGTAATGTCATATACAATTACATTGTAGAGTTAAAACACAAAAACTAAAGACATCACACTAATTACTGGGACAAAAACTAAAGACATGTTCTTTCAAGCTCTTTCTTCAAACAATCTCATACAAAGTAGATAAATATGGAGAATTTCTGACTGAAACAGAATCATATTTGGAGAGAGGAACACAGCCACACAATATTCAGAAGAGATGCCTTTCAGCACCAGTAATTATCAAGACAAAAATACATTAGTGTTTGCAGTATGAAATAAGAAATGGAAATACCAATGGTCAGACAATGAGACACTTCGAGAAAGTCATTCTTCTGTTTGCTCCTTTATCTCTAAAGGCACAAGATTCCTTCAAAGGATTGCTTTACATGCCTGTGGCTCCCCCCGTTGTGCTATGGCCCATGAGGAAGCTCTTAGCCTCTGGCTTAAATAATATTCACTCAGTGCTTATTTGTTCTTTTCAAACAAGGCTATAAAACTTCTTCATGTTGATGAAGAAGTTTCTTCATGTCAAAGCTTATAGCATTGGGCTTTTGATATTTTAATTTGGGGATGTTGCTTCTTGGCTGGTGAATTCACTTTTGGCAAACCTCATTGATTGGATGGAAGCAGATTTAGGGAAGAATCTAAAGTATTGTAATTTTTAAAAACATCTCATTTTACTATCAAGGAAGCTATGTGATAGAATATGAGAGCATAGTTTAAGAGAATGCTTTGGGAAGTAGGCTCAGTGAATAAATAAAAACAACTGTAATTAGCCTATTACATATAGGTAGTACATATAAATATAAACGATGCTTTTAAAGCACTCAAGGTTGCTTGAAAGTAATTTCATCTTTGAATTAGTTATAAACTTTAAGCATTCTGCTCACAATTGTTTTCCTCTATTAATTTACTTAACAAACCATTTCTTCATCATTAGAGCAAAGGTAAACTTCAACACAATTAAGAATATTTCCAAATTGTAGTAATTTATACAAGCAAATATCACTGTCAGGGCACAGTAAGTGTAAACTTAAATGTCAGAAACAGACATTGGCTATCACTTGAACCTTTATTATTATTATTATTTGAACCTTTATTATTTATATCTGGTCACCCAAGAACTAGAATACGTGTCAGTACTGGCTAGAATAATCTTGATTGTAAGACTGACTTACACACAGAGTCAGAGAACAGAGTTCACCTCTAAAGACTTTGCATCCCCAAGTTCCACCCAGCATGTAGGGTCAGAGGAGAATCCTGTGGTATATTACAGCAGAGGAGTGAGTCCAAGGGAAAGCAAATCTCTGAGTTTCACAGTGATGGTAAGAGGACTACTGAGTAACTGGAAGCTGTCAAGCAGAATCAGCTCCTGTGATAGATACTCTCAGTTTAAAGAAGTAAAGGCAAAATCATAAGAGAAATAACTTTTTAGCACAAAATCCTAGAGGCCCTTGAGGATAGATGATGCCAGAAAAATGTGAGATTATTGTGCCTGCCCGAGTATATTAATGCTGTAAATATAGATAATTTCCTGAGGAAAAGACCCTTGAAGATGTATCAAATGTATAATGTTGACTATCAAGTTAAATAGCAAAGACACAGAATGCATCGATTCCTGCCCTTCCTCCTCCACAGGGTACTGAAATAAGGCTGAGATGTCTCTCAGGTACCTTCAATTCAATGGGGCTCCAATCTGAATTCATTAATTCTTTTCATATTTTTTTCTCTTTTCAGATTCTCCATCTTCAGTACATTTAGGGATAGCCATCCTTTAACTCAAGAGCTGAACGATCAGGTTTATTCTTTCATTTATCTAATCAAAACTACTCTGAAGTTCTGAGCACTGTTTGAAGTACTTAGGATACATTTGTGAACAAGACAAACAAACATTCCTGCCTTCCTTGAACGTGGATTCTAATGAAATGAATAGTGCGGACATGCATGCATACGTGCTAAGTAGCTTCAGTCGTGTTCGACTCTTCAGTCCTACTGACTATAGCCTGCCAGGCTCCCCTGTCCATGGGATTTTCTAGGCAAGAATACTGAAGTGGATTGCCGTGCCCTCCTCCAGATGGTATGGACAGTAAAGAGTAAATATAAGAAATAATTGAATTACGTACTATTTTAATAAGTGCAATGGAAAGTCAAATAAGGGGGATCAGAATTGTGGGAAGGAATGGTGGGAAGGATGGGTTGCAATTTTAAACTGAGTGGGCAGGCTAGACTGAAACTGAGCAAAAGTCAACTCTACTTCCTGCTCTTCTTCCTTGCCTCTTGCCAGACCTAGCTGAGTTAGATTCTAACTATTCTTCAGTGCCCTGTTCACATGGCATCTCCTTTGGGAAGCCTGCTCTGATTTCCTTAGTGCGTCTTCAACATTTCTCCCTTGTATCCCCTTGTGGCTGACTGTGTTACTCGCCTCACCTCCCCTGAGTTGTAGACACGTGCTGCGCCTGTGCATGTGTATCTGACATGTTCCCAACTCAAGTGCTTGCATCCCTGCTTCTCCGCCTTAGGACTTAGGCACTTTCTTCACACAGCGCTAGTGCTGGGAGGGCAAGGAAACCCTAAAGTCCTGGGGATTTACCACCTCCCAGGGATAATCTTCAAACTTTAAGAGATGGGAATGGGTAGATAATAACTACTGCAGCTCCCCTACTTGCTAGCAGAGCAATTCCTCAGAACCTACCAATGGGATTAAGCATCAGTCGCCCATAGTATCTGTTTATGAATGCACCATTTCCTGGTGTTTTGCCCAGGCTTGCCTCCTTCTCAGTACTCTCTCACTGTGCCTGCAATACTAATTTTGTAAATAACAGTCCACATCCAATTCCTTTCAGTTCAGTTCAGTCGCTCAGTAGTGTCTGACTCTTTGCAACCCCATGAATTGCAGCATGCCAGGCCTNAGGGGACGATCGAGGATGAGATGGCTGGATGGCATCTCCGACTCGATGGCTGTGAGTCTGAGTGAACTCCAGGAGTTGGTGATTGACAAGGAGGCCTGGCGTGCTGAGATTCATGGGGTCACAAAGAGTTGGACACGACTGAGCGACTGAACTGAACTGAACTGATGCTCTATCTGGTATTTTTAACATCAACTCAGCCAGCATTCAAAAATGAAGACCCTCCTCTTCTCTTCCTCCTTATTCCACCCACTCTATACAGCTCTGTGCTTCTTTTCCACCAATTCATTTCCTTCTCGTTTTACTTACTGCTGAATCCTTTCTGTCATACGTTCAATTTTACTGAGAACTTTGAGTACCAGGCAGGAATTTCCTCTGCTATCTCCAACAGATTTATGACAAGAGTACTACACTCAACGACTTTCCTTGAATTTCAGAGTCTTCATAAGCAAAACAAACATCTCTCTCTGTAATTTGCATTGTATTCATTCCAAATTCTTTAAGGATGTTATTAATTCTACATTTTTCTTTCTTCTAGTTAGTTCCTCCGCCCAGCTCACCACAATCTCTGCTGCAAATACACACACTCTGTTCTGGCATATAAAAGACCCCTGCTTTTGCCACACAGTCCTCAAAGTCCTCGACTTTACAGTCAAACTTTTTGAAAATTAATCTCTTTTCACGGAAGACTGGCTTTCTCCCTGCCAATTCCGTATCAACCCACTGAAATCTACCTGCTGCATCTGTCACTCACCTGTAACTGCTTTAAAAGTGGTTACCAATAGTTTCCTAATTGTCAAATTCAACCTCTTTATTTTCCATTCTGACGTTATTTGAACTTACAGCAGCACCTGACACTGTTACCTATTTCCTCTTTCACACACTCTGTCCTCCCTTAGTTTGGGTGTCGTTAGTCTCACCAGGTTTTCTTCACATATTTGAGCCAAATCTTGTCAGTCTCTTCCAGTTCTGTTCCAACCATAACTGTTGGTAGTTTTCAGTTCTGTCCTCCTCTTTCTGATCTTTTCAAACTACATCCTGACCCTGTATGACACTAAAGTTTCCATTGAATGAATACCTTCCATGTATTGATGATGTTCAAATTTTATTTTCACTCTTCCTCTACTTTGTATCAATCCTTTTGCTTATATGGTCTATTTATATATTTTTTTCTATTTTATTTTTTAAATGGAAAGAGACACATGTACCCCAATGTTCATCTCAGCACCGTTTATAATAGCCAGTACATGGAAGCAACCTAGATGTCCAGACGAATGGATAAGAAGATGTGGTACATATACACAGTGGAGTATTACTTAGCCATTAAAAATACATTTGAATCAGTTCTAATGAGATGGATGAAATTAGAGCCTATTATACAGAGTGAAGTAAGCCAGAAAGAAAAACACCTATATATATATAAATTTATATATAAAAAAATATATATATTTATATATATATAAACCGAATGGTTTATCCACTCCTATAAATTTACATGTCTCACAGTTATTTTTTATTTTAAAATAAATGGAATCATCTCTTTCCAACCTCTAAAACAAGAATTCCAGGACTTATGCTTTATTTCTACAGCATACTCAAGTCCTCCCACCTCATGGATTCACTCAAATCACTCAGTTCTCAAGAACTGTAACTTCTACATTCTGNAAATATATATATATTTATATATATATAAACCGAATGGTTTATCCACTCCTATAAATTTACATGTCTCACAGTTATTTTTTATTTTAAAATAAATGGAATCATCTCTTTCCAACCTCTAAAACAAGAATTCCAGGACTTATGCTTTATTTCTACAGCATACTCAAGTCCTCCCACCTCATGGATTCACTCAAATCACTCAGTTCTCAAGAACTGTAACTTCTACATTCTGGTGTCTCATAGCTATATTATCTAGAATACTCATAGCTTATTTCCTATAAGTCATTGCTACCCTAATCTTCCCATTCTAGCATCTACATTATTTCCAAGATGACTTCCTAATGAGAACTTTGTGCCATGGCCTCCAATGCATTTCATGATTATGAGAACATAAGCGTCTTCCTAATCTGTTCATTGCTAACCTGTCCATCACTGTCACCTAACTCCCACTCCAAGCTGCACTGCCATCCACCCGTTAGTTGCCTCAGACATACGTGAAGTTTCCACAATTAATTCATGATTTATTCTGCTTCTGTTTGGCCTTTCTCATGAAACTACATCTAAAAACTTCAGTCTTTAATGGATACCTAGCAGCACTAATTCCCTGCACATTGCTTTTGGAAACTAATCATTTCTTATCATCCTCCATTTAAAAAAGCGACATGTTTTTCTAGTCTCTTAAAATTGATTGTGAGGACCCTGAGACAGGGACTGCATCTTATGCTTAATTTTACATTTTCTGTAGCACTTAATATGGTTTTAAATACATAGGAGATACCAAAAGTATTTGTTGGCAAATAAATATATAAATAATTGAATAAATGGAAACAATGTATTTGAAACAAACCTTTACTTGTATTAGTCGTTAGTGATTATCTGTTTCTTTTGGATGACTGAGATTAAAATTTTGAATTCTGGCTCAGTGGGAGAGCATTTTAAAAGTCTGATGAGACTGCATGGTTTTTCTGACCCGAGATAAAGTCCTTTAAAACATGGGAAGAGGTACAGATTTGGGAGTCCATATTAACTTGAAAGGTTTGGTGCTTTTTCGATGTTATTTCATCAGTAATGGAGAGTATCACTTCATTCATTTATTCATAAGCTATCATTGCATCCTTATACTAAACTAGACTATGAGAGGTGCTAGAGGTCACAACGGTGAGCAGAAGAAACACAGTTCATGCTCCAGTGAAATGTACAACCTTGTGGAGAAAACAAATTTAATATCTAAGTAATCACATAAATGAATGTAAACTGTAAATGTTATAAGCGCTATGAAGGAGAGGAACATGGTATCACAAACACTCATATTAGAGAGATTCGATTTAGTCAGGGTGGCTGCAGAGGAAGTGGGGCTTGAACAGAGATACACTTAGCTTCTCTGAACCTCTTGTTCATCTCTAGTGTAGAAAGAGAGAACTACTGTGGAGTCTAAATACAATCATATCTATGAAAGGGCTTTGGAACTACGTATTATTATTTCCACTGGATTTAAATCTACTCTGTATGTCGTGTTTCTTTCTCTTCCATAAGAGAGTAGGACTTAGTGCTAAGTCATTAAGTCGGTAAGCCTCAAAAGGTCTTTTTTCATGAAACAAAATTCTTTATAAATTTGTATTTTGAAGAAACATATACTGCCTGTGACATTTAAGTCTTTAGTTTCTTACCTATATGTCAAGTTTTCCTGAGATGGATCTCAGATCACTATTGAATAGATTTTAATCAGCTTAAGCAGCAAAAATAACTAGCCAGTGAATGGATTTAATAAACTGTCATATATGGTTCTATCTTAGATCATAGCTGTTTCTAGAAAAACAGATGGTTATGTCAAGCCTCTGTGTCACTACTGCAACCAAGGGAAGCTTCTTGGGTATCTTGCTCTGTGTCCATGCAGAATCTCTTCATAGTCTCTCCGATGTGGTGGCATGACTAGTTGGACTTTCATGTGGCAGATCGGGGCTACAAACGTTCATGTCATGGAGAAAGAGAGCGCCAGGTAGAAACTGTATCAACTTCTAGATCGAGCCTTGAAAGTCATGTAGCACTCTACTTGTTAGAATGTGATTATGTATTTTAATGCTGGTAAATACTACATACATAAAATATAATTTTTGTGTATTTTTCTCTTTGACATATTATTTTAGAGTCATTCTCTATAGAAGGAATAGCCTTAGCTCCTTAATTCTAAATAGGGGCGTATTGATTTAAAATGACATTTCCTCCTTAGTTATTTATTTTTCATGCAGTGCCTTACAAAGGAATAACAATTTCATTATATTTAATCATTAACCTTTATTGAAAGAATACATGAAACTTGGATGCCTTACTAATCATATCACTAGGTTCTGACTGTAAATTGGAACTGTGGAAGGGAGAAAATATGAAGGATATGAGCATAGCAAATTAACTAAATAATGTAAAACCTCAAAATAAATTTTAAAATTTCAAGTAATTGCTTTCCACACTTGAAGAAAAATTTCAAAATTTCATGGGGAAGTGTAGAAACAGAACAATTTGACTCTTCACAAGAACTGGAAAATATTACTTTGTTTATAGCTTCAAAAAACCCTCTAATTTTTGTGATCCCAGACAGGATGGGTTATGGGGAAAATGAGTATTAATTGCCTATAGGAATATCATTCTCTTCTCTTTCCTTAGTAACAGAAACTCCAATTTTAAGCTTGAAATAATGGTCACATTTCTTGGGCTCCTTCACATCTACATATAGGTTTGGCCACATGACAGAGTAAAGTGTACAACTTCAGGGAAACTGACTAATGAAAGAAAGTACATTTTTCCTTATCCCATACTTCCAAAGAGTGGTTGGAATATGGACTTGGTTGAAGAGCGTGTGAGCATCCATCTTGGACTATATGGCACCATGTTATGGGGGTAGGGCAATGGGACCAAATGACCCCGAGTCACTGATGGCTGTGGCTAGAGCTGTCCTGCCTGCTCAGGCTTTACGTGAGAGAGAAATGAATATCTATTTGGTATAAGTCACTGTTATTTTGGCATTTTCTTTTATCTTCAGTAAAACCTAATCCTAAGGATAACTATATTCTTTCGTGTTTTTAAATACATGGTTCTTTCCTCTCTCTCTTTCCTGCCTCTCAGTTGAATTCTCTCCTCTGCCTCGACCTTCATCCTCCTGTTTAACTCATCTCTCTTTTTCTTTTGCCTCTGTTTCCCCTCATTCCATTAAAGGTCAATTAAGTAATGTGTTTATTTGGTTGAATCATCCCATAACAGTGAGAGTTAAAAGATATAGGTTATATATTTCCTGTTCTTATTCTTATAAGGCAGAAAATATAATATTTTGTATTTCTTTTTCCTACAAACAAATATAAAAATACCTCATTACATGAAATTTTTTTTCTTGGCCGTGATATTCTATTGAAGGTTTTTATCTTCCAATAAGTCAGTGTTTCATGATTGACCAGTGTTTCTGCATCCTCAATAAGGTCACACAAAGCTTATATTTCAAAAGTTGCAACAAATCGATGTTTTCTTAAGTGCTTATGATTTAAAACTCCCTGCCTCAAGGGTCTGTTCTAAAGTGGGAAACTCTTAAATATGAGTCATGGCTTGGGAGTAAAATGTCTGTTAAAAACAGACATAAAACTCTTCACAGCTGAGGGTTGCCTTTNTTCCTGTGCCCTCTCTCATAATCCTGTAGCCTTTCTCATACCACTAGCTGGAGGTGAATTGATGGCTCCATTTTGGAAATGATCTTCAGTGCCATAACTGACTAGTCTTCAACTCACCTTTCACCCACAGCCCAGAGAGATTTTCATTAAAACTTATTTTTTCTTAAATGAGAAATAATATCTCAACCATCATTGCCCATATTTCCTTTATGACTTAACCATTAGTTTTTTTTGATAGTTTGTTTGTTTAAATGAAAGACTGAGGATTTGATACCTCTCTTGCTGTTTCCGTCTGAGGAAAGTGGAAGCTTAAGGTCTAAAAGCCTAAAAGAAAAAAAAAAAAAGAACAAAAAATTTCTGCCTATTCGTCTCCACTGAGAACAACTATAAATCTGTAAATGCTGCTGCTGCTAAGTCACTCCAGTCGTCTCTGACTCTGTGTGACCCCATAGATGGCAGCTTACCAGGCTCCGCCATCCCTGGGATTCTCCAGGCAAGAACACCAGAGTGGGTGGAAATGCTGCAAGAGGCAACAAAAAGAGAAATCTGAAAAGCGATAAGAGGAAGACAAGTTGATTAGGGAATCTAGGACCAGAGGACCAGAGCAGCAGGGCCTCTTAGGACTCCCATCTAGCTGAAGGAGGCATGTCACGCCTGGCATTTCCCACCCTCAATCTGGCAACAGAAGACAGCCCTTCTAGGCTCATTCCCCATCCAGACTTATGATTCCCAATATCAGTAGAACAGGCAGCATCCACAGATGATGAATCCACTGGGATCCCTGCTGAAAATAAGTGGCCAGGGAAGCTTTATTTCCCCACTGGGCCTGAGACTCTCTTCTCCCACTCAGAGATGCCAGCAGCTGGGTGGCACTGGCCAGGAGTTTTGACACAACCAGTGGCTGGACAAATAAGTCTCTTCATCCCAGGACTGAGGTTCCTCTCCTCCAGTGAGAGACGTGGGAGCAGCCAAGGGGCACTGGTGATGGAGATCCTGCTGTAACAGTGGCTGCCATAAGAATGCTCTGTGGGCCTCTGATCTTTTCTCCAAACCTAGACTTCCATGGTAGCTCAGTTGGTAGAATCTTCCTACAATGCAGGAGACCCTGGTTTGATTCCTGGTTTGGGAAGATATGCTGGAGAAGGGATAGGCTCCCACTCCAGTGTTCTTGGGCTTCTCTGGTGGCTCAGCTGGTAAAGAATCTGCCTGCAATGTGGGAGACCTGGGTTTGATCCCTGGGTTGGGAAGATCCCCTGGAGAAGGGAAAGGCTATCCACTCCCGTATTCTGGCCTAGAGAATTCCATAGACTGTATAGTCCATGGGGTCACAAAGAGTTGGACACGACTAAGCGACTTTCACTTTTTTTCATAGAGGCACCAGAGGAAGCTCTTTTTCTTATGAGAGTAACAGAGGGGACCAGTGAGCAATCCAGAGGCACCAAATCAACCGAGCCAACCAAAATCACACTGCAGAGCCTCTGAGAATTTTGCGGTTAGTGCAACTACAACCTACACAAATAGGCCAGGACTTGTGTGTTAAACAGGGCAACTGCCTGCTAAGATAAAAGAGTTAACTAAGATCACAGTCTCCTAATATAATAGATAAAATATCCAGTATGTAATAGAAAATCAACTGTCACTCCTCAGACAGACATACCTCAGTCCCTCCTGTTGTTTCCGGACTATCTCAGCCAACTCATTTACTCTGGCAACTGTTACACTCTCTATAGAGGGTCATTGTTTGCACAGTAGTGGTCATTCAAGCAGGGAGAAGTCAAGCTTTTTAAAAGCACCTTGTCTAAGGTGATCATAGAGCCTTCTCATATCCCAAAGCATAGTTAAAACTAAATTGTAACATGAAACAGAATGGAAAGTTGTTGTATTCATTTTCTAGGCCTTCACAACATATTACTATAAACTTGGTATTAAGCAACAGAAACTTATTCCCTCCTAGTTCTGAAGTCTGGAAGCCCACAATCTGAGGGCCAGCAGGGCCACATCCCTAGGAAGGCTCTAGAGGAGAATCCTTCCTTGCTTCTTCCAGCTTCTAGTGTTCTTTTGCTTATAGACCCAGAACTCTAACCTTAACCTCTGGAAACTGATTCTGCATTTTCCTCTCTGTGTATTTCTGTGTCCTTTTCTGTCTCATACAAGAACACTCTCATTGGATTTAAGGCCTACCCTAATACTGTTAGATTTCCTTATTCCTTACCTTGATCATACTTGCAAACTTCCTATTTCCAAATAAAGTTACTTTCTGAGGTTATGAGTGTACACAAATTTTTGGAGGACACTATTCAACCTAGGTAGAGAAGAGAATTACAATGTATAGAAGGAGAAGGAGAAGGAGGAGAGAGATAGAGGGAGGGGGGAGGGGAAGAAGGAGAAGAAACTAAATATCTCAGTTTTAAGAATCCAAATATTTTATGTACAATGAAAACAAAATAACTTTCTTGCCAAAATATCTTCAGGCTCAATTAAGATACGGATTTGACTTATTAAATAATATAAACAATAAAAACATGAAAGGGGAGAAATAAGATATAAGTAAGATTACCAGGCATTGTCTATATTTTTTGTTCATAATACATGCATATTCTATTTTAGATACCTGGTATTTATATATTTCATTTAGTCCCTTTTATATTTGTATGCTCCTCTAGTGAAAAGACCACACCTCATTCATCTTTGCCCAACATAAAATTTTACACTCTTAAGATCTCAAAAAAGATACCTCTGATACTTGTATTAGTAAGTCCAGAATATACTAGAACACATACAATATAGCGTATTTTATGTTAAAACAGAGAATAAGAACACATGAATTATTTCATCTGCAAATTGAAAAATCCACTTCAATCAGCTTAGAAATGCCTTTAAAATTTTTATTACAGAAAGTGGAGAGGTAGAACCAGCTTTGATATTGACTGATACAAAGGTTCAATAATTTCATTAAGGTTTGTATCTTATGGCTGATTCCCTTTGTGGTTGGCAGGTAACTGCCAGAGGCAATTGGTAAAGACCTCTTAGAAATCTCTTTCAGCCTTCTCTTCTAAAAGGTGAAGGAACTTGTCCCCAGGGAAATTAACTATTTGGCCCAGAGTAACAGTGACACAAATCGGCTCATGTTCAGTTCAGTTCAGTTCAGTCGCTCAGTTGTGTCTGACTCTATGCAACCCCATGAATTGCAGCACGCCAGGCCTCCCTGTCCATCACAACTCCCGGAGTTCACTCAGACTCATGTCCATTGAGTCAGTGATGCCATCCAGCCATCGCATCCTCTGTCGTCCCCTTCTCCTCCTGCCCTCAATCTTTCCCAGCATCAGGGTCTTTTCAAGTGAGTCAGCTCTTCACATCAGGTGGACAAAATATTGGAGTTTCAGCTTCAACATCAGTCCTTCCAATGAACACCCAGGACTGATCTCCTTTAGGATGGACTGGTTGGATCTCTTTGAAGTGCAAGGGACTCTCATGAGTCTTCTCCAACACCACAGTTCAAAAGCATCAATTCTTTGGCACTCAGATTTCTTCACAGTCCAGCAACTCTCACATCCATACATGACTACTGGAAAAACCATAGCCTTGACGAGACAGACCTTTGTTGGCAAAGTAATGTCTCTGCTTTTTAATATGTTGTCTAGGTTGGTCATAACTTCCTTCCAAGGAGTAAATGTCTTTTACTTTCATGGCTGCAATCACCATCTGCAGTGATTTTGGAGCCCCCAAAATAGTAACCATTATACCCATAATGGTTAATTGGCAGGAAAACAAGCTTATTCATCAATGCATCATCACATGGCCAACTTAAGTTCTCCACTGAACAAAAGAAAACAAAAACAACAAGCGCATTATCAGGTAATAAACATAAAGCAATGAGCTGCTGTATTGTTTGCTCTGTTTGTTTTCACAGCAGCATCTATTCACCTGTACATATACGATCCTATGTGAGCGCCTCAGTTCTATCTTTAGTGAAGAAAGCACCATAAAAAAGTGAATGGAAATAGGACAAATAGAATAAAAATCCGCAGACAACTTCTAGTCTCAGCGGGGCTGTTTTCTATTTATGTGCCAGTGGGAGGAGGGCCTGGCAAACCATTTTCCCATCTAAAACCTTTCTTAAACTCTGCCTAGTCCTATTTTTTTTTTTGCCTCAGGTTCCCAATGATCTCTGTGGTTTCAGTTTCAATGTCTCTTTTTCAGAGGAAGATTTCCTGAACTTCTTATCTAAATTAAACCATTCTGCTGTGATCTCTGATTGCAATGTTTTATTTTCTTCCAGAATTTGTGATACTGACTAAGAGATCATATTTATTTCTGTCTCTGCTATTAGATTTAAGACTCAGGAGGACAAAATCCATGTCTGTTTAATTCATAGCCATATCCTTGATACCTCTCTTGTCCAACACTCAGAAAGCTCTCAATAAGAATTGATAAATAAAGTCTGAAGGTCTTGATTTCCTTCCCTATAAATTATGAATAATGATCACAGGGTTGTTATAATCAATGTGAATTAATACATGTTTTGCAGATAGTAATCCAGTATAAGGTATTATTATTTAAATAAAACTAACTTTCATCAGTAATAGTGTGTCTCAGTATGAATGCTTACAGACGACATTTTATAAACATACTTCTCTATCATAATAAACACATTTTAAAACATGCTGGACAGTATGCAATTCAAAGCTTTTGGATTTGACATGGACCTGCTGAAATACGCAAATTTCCTTGGGGAATGTTATCTGTTTTCCAATTATGATCCTGATTGAGAATGCTGTAGTTTGAAGAAGTGATTTACGATAACAAGAGAATGCTAGTTGAACTGTGATGGGTGGACTTATCATGTGGGGCAAGAATCGAAGTTATCTGTNATTCAAAGCTTTTGGATTTGACATGGACCTGCTGAAATACGCAAATTTCCTTGGGGAATGTTATCTGTTTTCCAATTATGATCCTGATTGAGAATGCTGTAGTTTGAAGAAGTGATTTACGATAACAAGAGAATGCTAGTTGAACTGTGATGGGTGGACTTATCATGTGGGGCAAGAATCGAAGTTATCTGTGTCCAGGAAACAGATGGCATTCCAATTCAACAATGCAAATCCATAGATTGCTTATGAAAGAAATGATTTCAGGAGATTATAAAGTCAAACTGTTACTTTTGAGGGGAAATTATTGGCTGAGTTTCCAATAATTTGGCTTGTCATCCCCAACATCTGTTGCTTTTGATGTTATACCACTTAGCTTCTGATGACAAATTGAACAAGATCAGAGCTGGTGCATGATAACTAATAAGCATCTTCATGGGTAAAATCAGTTAACATCACGCACAGGACGCTCACATCACAGTGTGAAATTTCCTGGTAGAAGCCTCTCCATTTTTATTGTCCTTACATAATTCTTGCCTGCCTCATGAATACCTAATTTTACTCATCCCTCCCAGAAAAGATCTTAATTATACTATCCTACTTGCAAAAGTAGCCCTAAAAGAAACACATGTGTAAGATAATTATGAGAATATCTGATACATGTCTTCTGATGTAGGATTATCTATCACAGTTCTATCTATAATGAAACTGAAAAAGCAAACAACAAAAAAATCTACACCGAAAGAATACAAAATGATTTGGCTCTGCCTTCTGCTTGGCCCATCTGCTGTTATTTTTTTCCCCCTACTGGCAAAATGTTAGACAATATTTCAACTTAGCATCTCATAGACATTTACACAACTGAATAGATACACTATATTAATGTTTCATTTACTTAATTCTAAACTGTTTTGTTTCTCCCCTCAGTTAACAGCAAGGCTAAGTAGATTGTCATGCTTTATCTGATACAGATATTTTCACCATGTCTTCTTAAGAAATAACATTACATATCTATCTTTCCTTTACGCTATATAATGGATAAACTGGAGTTCATTGATACTATTGCTCCACAGATGAAAAAACTGCTATATAATGTTATAAAAGACCCGGTTGATTTTAGGTAAGGATGACAGTCTCAGGAATGAAACCTAGAATGTGTGCCATCCATTGACTTAAACTTTTAAAATAACTCCTATCTGAAACAGACCTTCAGTGATGTAAGTTCATAATTGCCTACTAAGGATAGACTTGGTACTGTAAATAAAATCTTCATTTTGCTAAAAGTGAAAAAAAAACTGACTTTAATTTCATCATACATTTACTATTCAGTCATTCTTTACATTTTTTATTTAATCTGCATGACCTCAGGCCTTACCAGGTTTGGCTAAGTATGAGGTTACATGACTTTTAACACTCAGTTTTCCATAACTATTAGCTCTAATTTTTATGGTGGCAGAACCTCAACTTCCCCAGTAGACATAATTATTTCTGGGACTCCCCAAAAGAGAATTTATATGATCTCTGAATAAATTATTTCATACTCTTCTGCTCTTACATATTTGCCAAAAATCTGATGTTCAAAAGTCACTTAAGGGAAGACCCTCTGCTCCTGTATGACTGTGGGGACTTCCTGTAAGTGTGAACTTTTGCTGGGAGCCATGTCCTCCTCTATTACTTGGTCAAAATAGAGATTTTTGCCATGGGTCACCATCTAACCCTTCTTATCCCACAGGCGGGGGTAGGGTAGGGCAATTACTTTGCACCTACCTCTGTGAAATTCTGCTGTAAGGACCTCTAAATTAGCATTTCTTTCTCAAAGTTTTATAATATCCTTTTTTATGATCCCTTTAGTGCCTTCTCATTGTTGCTCTTTCTACCCAGGATAAATTATCTCTTAGGCTGGATCAGAACAGGTGTATCTTGTCTTCCATTTACTCATCTTATCTCCCCAATAATCAGTACAAAAAGAAAAAGAAAAAAGTGAAAGTAACAAACCCCATTCTCTTTTTCTGTATTACAATTCATTCCAAATAAAACTGAAAATGCATATCAAAACTAGCAAAATGATTTTCAGGTTTTCCTAATCCGCTGTTCTGCAAAGAACCAGCCTGAGTCCCCGCTTTACTCAGAACAAAAAGTTATTGAGCACCTACTTGATCCAGACCTGTATTAAGCACTGGATCAGAAATAAAAATGAGGCTCCATCTCCACCTTTTTCAATGAGCTTTTAGTTTAAGAACTGACATACAATGATACAAATATAAACTAATTAAGTGCGGTGTCATAAATGCAATATTAAAGATAACTAGGTATTGTTGTGTTCATACATGAGAATGAGTACTTTGGCAGGGTACAGCATTTATAAAAAAGATTCTCAGAGATACTGACAAGGTGCATTTGAGTTGTATCTCGGTGGGTTTATGAAAAGGCTGATTTGGATCTCATTAGCTAGAGAAAAAGACCAAGGGCACCCAGGAATACAATGAGTAAAATCAAAGTGTTCTCAAATGCTCACAGACTTCTTTGGGAAACAGAAGTTCTGTGAGGCTGGTGTGTAAGGTAGAACAAAGGGAACTGGAAGGAGAAGAAGTTTGCAGTAAGATTGCCCTGTTGAGGTATATGGGCTTTACCCTGTTAGATGATGAGTGGCTTTTGGAGTCCTTAAACTGACCTACAATTTTGTGTTGTTATAATACTGGAAAATCTTTGCAAAATTGATTGGAAATGAAGTGAAGTGAAGTTGCTCAGTCGTGTCCAACTCTTTGCGACCCCATGGACTATAGCCTACCAGGCTCCTCAGTCCATGGGATTTTCCAGGAAAGAATATTAGAGTGGATTGCCATTTCCTTCTCCAGGGTATTTTTCCAACCCAGGGATCGAACCTGGGTCTCCCACATTGTAGGCAGACACTTTACTGTCTGAGCTTTATGTGTTGTCATAATACTGGAAAAACTTTGCAAAATTGATTGGAGCAGGGAGAAATTGTTGGAATGAGGATGAATTTGGGTGCTTTTGAAAAAAAATCCAGGCTATATGTAAAAAGAGCTGGAATTAAGGACAGAGATGGGATAGAGAGAGAAAAAATTTGTGATGGTTTAGAGTCTGGATGTGGGAAGGAAAGCGAGAGAGGAGTCACTGCTGGTTTTGGAATTTCTAACATGAACTATAAGAAGAAAGGTGCTATGAGAGGTAAATACAAACAGAAGAATAGGTTTTTTTAAAACTTCATATCACCAAAAAAATGAATAAGTATTTGGTAGATAGAATAACACTCCTCAAAGATGTCTATGTCCTAATCTCTAGAACCTGTGAATATGCTAGCTTAGAGTAAAAGGGGCTTTCCAGATGTTGTTAGGCAAGGATTTTGACTTGGGAGATAACCCTGAATTACTCAGCTGGGCTCAGTGTAATCTCAAGGCTACTTATGAATAGGAAAACAATAAAATCAAAGTCAGNACACTCCTCAAAGATGTCTATGTCCTAATCTCTAGAACCTGTGAATATGCTAGCTTAGAGTAAAAGGGGCTTTCCAGATGTTGTTAGGCAAGGATTTTGACTTGGGAGATAACCCTGAATTACTCAGCTGGGCTCAGTGTAATCTCAAGGCTACTTATGAATAGGAAAACAATAAAATCAAAGTCAGAGAAAGGAGATGTAATGATGGAAGCATAGGTTAGAGTGATGTCTTTGAAGATGGACGAAGAGACAATAAAGCAAAGGGATGCTAGTCACCCCTAGCAACGAGAAAAGGTAAGGAAACAGATTACCCCTGAGAGCCTCCAGAGAGAATGCAGTTCTGTAGACATTCTGACTGTAGACCCATGTCTGCATCCTGATGTACAGAATCATAAGAGAACTCATATTGTTTTAAGTCAGGAAGGTTAGGTATCAATTTGATATATCCAGATGATCTCTGTGCATGTTAACTAAAAGTACTTCAGCGTGTTTTCCTCAGTGGAAAAATATAGAATTCTTCAGTATCATTAATATTTGTATTTATATTTCAGATCACTTAAGAAGAGTTGGGAGTGAACCAGGAAGAGTAAACAACTTGGGCAAAGGCCAATATTCTAAATGCCTAAGAGGGGATCTCTGCTTGGGGTCTGCTTGACCTGCATTTTGCCAGGGTCACTGGCATTTTTCATGTTGGTTCTTAACTCTAGCAGCCTTAGAGAAGTGAAAGCCCTTTTCAGGCAATGGTTGCCACATGTTTCTGGGTGGTTTGAGTCTAGTTTCTGGACTTTTCTCTGCAACCCTTGCTCTGATGACCTAGTCTGGNCTTGGGGTCTGCTTGACCTGCATTTTGCCAGGGTCACTGGCATTTTTCATGTTGGTTCTTAACTCTAGCAGCCTTAGAGAAGTGAAAGCCCTTTTCAGGCAATGGTTGCCACATGTTTCTGGGTGGTTTGAGTCTAGTTTCTGGACTTTTCTCTGCAACCCTTGCTCTGATGATCTAGTCTGGACTCCCTTTTCTTGAAAACATGCCCTTGCAGATTTTGTCACTTGCAAGCTGTGTGAAGTTGTGCAATATATAAATCTCTAGGTTCTACAGTCAGTCACTCATTCATAAAATAGGCACAATAATGGCAACTCAATCCTTGATTGAGTTAGGATTCTGAGGTTGTCATTTGGCTTTCTGATGCAAAGCAGTAACAGGTCAAAGGCACTCAAGCTCAGAGTAAGCAGAATAAGAGCCACTTTTAACCTTTTTGCCAGCAGGACCCAGTCCACATGGCTTCTTATTGCCATTTTCTTTCCCCACGAGCCTTCACATCTGACTGCAGGATGAGAGATCGTATTTCTTCTGGATTCATGAGTTAGTTGAGTGAAGGCATGAAATAAGTTTCCCTTAGAAGGCTTGGTGGTACAGTTGGTGTTTGAAAGACTTTCCAGCAGGAAGTCTTATCATAAATTACAAGTAATGAGAGGGGCTGCAATAGTTGATCCTAAAGTTAACCTATATATTTTCTGTCTTTCCCATTCACTTGTGAGCAGGTGCAATTTCTTTAGATACACCCTTTTCACTCTCCTGTTTATTCCTCCTTCCTATGCCAGTCCACACCACTGACTTGAAGACCTGAGCAGATAGGTAATGTGGTTTGTAGACAGTAGAAATATTTCTTCCCCCCATTTCCAATTCATGGAATTTTGGCAATGCATATCCTAAGGAATATGAATAGTTTGATATGGACATAGAGGAAAATATGCCCAATTCGCATCTATTGAGTATTAGGTATATGAGAAGCACAGTGCTAGGTATTTTATATATATTCTTATGTAAAACATATCAACTTTAGAGCTTTGGTGTTAACATGTCCATTTTATGGATGATTAGCTGATAATAGAGCTTCCCTGGTAGCTCAGCTAGTAAAGGATCTGCCTACAATGCAGGAAACCCTGCTTCAATTACTGGATTAGGAAGATCGCCTGGAGAAGGGCATGGAAACCTGCTCCAGTGTTCTTGCCTGGAGAATCCCCATGAACAGAGGAGCCTGGAGGGCTACAGTCCATGGGGTCGCAAAGGGTCAGACGCAACTGCGCGACTAAGCACAGCACTATGGGATCTGGTGCAGAAATCCTACAACCTGCAATGAGAAGACTTGGATGTGTACACAATTTTGTACACACTAGCTATGTGACTTATGACAAGTTTCAAGTCTTTCTGAGATTCATTATTACTGGTAGCATCACATACGTAATGATGAGTGGAAACAGGACTTGAATAAAAACTGGGTATTTCAATTTTGGGTTCTAGCTCTGCAATTAATGGGCTTTATGGTTTGGGAGATATCCTGTCTAGATTTTAGTGTTTTAATTATTTATTTTTAAATTTTTTTATCTGTAAAATCAGAAGACTATGGAAGACTTATTCCTTGTAGGTCTGAAATTTTTTTAGACTAAGAGTTGCAGCTTTAATTCCACTCAGGCAGCTAGTGGGAGCAATTCTAACTGCTCACTAAAACAGACTTCAGCTTCCTCGAACAATGAAATACTACCCTGACCAGTCTCGGCTCCAGCCAGATACATTTGCAAAACATCCTTCAACTTGAAATAGAAATTTATTGCTCAACCATCTGTTACAATTAAGAAAAGGTTTGAAAATGTTTTCTATGTGTTTGACTAATCATGTTTTAGGGCCCTGTGGGTACTTTGCAAATTACATGCTGTCTCTTCTTGGCATCATTAAAAATCTGGGATCTGTTTCCAAAATTTACCAGCTCTCTCTCTCTCTCTCTTATTGTTTTCCCTATTCTTTTTTTCCAAAGAAACTTGTTTAGAGTCTCAAATGGAACAGAAGAAGCAAATATGCTCCAATGTGAAGTTAGTCCATACTTAAGTATTTGTAATTTGTGTTTGATGATAAGGACTTGGCTGGTATCATCCATGACAAGTTAAGCCATTAAGACCTAATGACTGAGCTAGAACTGGTGGAATTTCTGGTTGCTCCCTATCTCGTTTAAGAAAATAGTGATACAGTATGATTCTGTTCAGTCCTAAATTACAAATGGCCCACCCATCTGGTCAGTCTCAAGGGGAAGCTCTGGAAACCTCTCATCTCACTTTACCTTTCCACACTTCTCAGCACTCTTACTTTTTATATCTGTGTTTCATCTTATCCTTACACTTAGGGAAGTAAGAGGTAGAAATTAGCATTTGGACTCTGTTTCATTATACTTCATAATCTGGGGAATGATCTTTCCTTTCTGTAATGGGAGAGATGAACTCCCCTTAAAGATACTGCCCTTAGTGACATTTTCAAGTGCTTCTATCAGATTTGTTATTGTGGGATGGTGAGGTTCTTTCTTTCTACCTTTATCTCCATGCATGTCTGTCTCCTGGGTCCACAATTTCTGCTCTCGTGAAAGGGAAGCTTGCCTTGTAGCTGAGGCGCTGGCTGTCTATCAGTGATGATTTGAGGATGATGAGAGGGGATCCTGGTCACTGACAGATGGGTCTTTTCCACACTATTTCCACAATCTCTGGAGCAGACTTTCTCAATATTCCCTAGGGGAACCATTGAAATACTACTGGGATGTCAGGGAACCTCTGCATAAAAACTATTATAGCAATAGTTCATGATGCCTAGGGATTACCAGTAAGTAAATGAAATAATCCTGCAATAATTGCCAATGTTCTCTTAAATAGAGAATGATATTTTTCTGTGGATGTATTTATTTGACCAAACTATTAGCCTATTTTTTGTAGTTCTGCTTCCCCACGGAGGAAATAAACTCTATGCAAGTCAGTAATATTGCTAAAGAAAAGTTCAGGCCTTCTTTTTCTTAAATTTTGTACTGATTTTTAAAAGTCTTATCTTAAGTAGGTTTAAAGTCTTTGCACAAATTTCCATTATACAAGCTGCTGATCAGGTTTTTCTCTATTTAAACCTAGAATAACGTTACAGTCCAACTTCTTGGGAAAAAAATATTCAACTAGAATTTTAAGACTAGCTTAGATTTGTCTTTATTTTTCAAACATTTTAAAACTCGAAGGCAAACAAAGTAAGCTTCTGTTAAAAAAGGGCCAAATCATCCTGTAAAGGGCTAGATGGTAAATACTTTAGACTTTGCAAATCTTATGGTTTCTGTACAACTATTCAGTTCTGCTGTTGTAGAAAAACAGCTGAGGAAAAATAGCTTTGGATGATACATAAAGAAATGGACATGGCTGTGTTTGTGAAAACATGTTTTCATGCAAACTAGATTTGGCCTGTGGGCTGTAGTTTGCCTGTGCTGAACAACTGGTTTAAGTCAAAGTAAGATTTAATTTTCTGAAGGTAGGCTTGGTATATTTAATTTAAATAAAGATGCTAATTTCAGTAATGTGAATTACAACACGAAAATTTATTGACAGGGTTGAATACAGTAAAGTTACTTAAACCATAAGGCAAGATAATATAAAATATATATCCTAAATGCAATTTCATGCAAGGCTTTGATATATTTTTTAAAACCAAGTGATATGTGATTATGTCAGTTTTAATCTTAACTGTATTATAACTGTAGCAGTTGCAAAATTATTATATATATATATGTATATATTGGTTTCTTATTCTCTTTTATAGGCTTATATATATACACGGAAGTGTTGCTTTTGAGACTAAAGAATGCTTTTACCTTTAAATGTGGAATCTGTGTTTTATTTTTTACTGTACACATTCTTAATTCTGGATGAAACTTAAGCACACAAAAATTTTCTTTTCAATAGAAATAAGATATTTTCTGTTTTCTTGCTGCTGCTGCTAAGTCGCTTCAGTCGTGTCCGACTCTGTGCGACCTCATAGACGGCAGACCACCAGGCTCCTAATGACAGCTAAATGGAAAAGCTGGATCAACCACCAAAATTTGAGAACTTCTGCATGGTGTTCATTGCTTTCCAGTGAATGGCGGGTGCTTTTTATTCACAGAAATCTAGAACTTGTCTAAACTAAGTGAACGAATATCATCTTGAGTATCAGATCAGTTTGCAGCTCATAAAGTTATTATTTCTTCTCAAAGTCAAGTTCTCAGGTTGAGCAGAAGTTTCAGAGAAAGGGGCATATTTAGTCAAACATACGTGATACAGGAAGGAAAAAAATGCATTTTTTCCCCCTGCATTTTCAATATAACTTGATTCCCTTCCTACATTCTTAACATCAGAAGCAGTGGCAACATTACAAAATTTTTTTTCTATCACCTGAAATTCCCACCCCCTGCAAAAATTCAGCTTCCTTTTACATCTAAAAATCTTTCACTTGTGTTTAATGAGTTCATGTGAAGCAAAATCTCTCTTAAATGGGCTAGTTTCTGTATCATTCCTCTTCTTTAAAGCACTCAGCAAAATCAGCAGCTATGTTTTAAAGTACTAACATCCCTACAATATATATTTTAGTTTAAACACCATATTGAGAACTCTTCTCTGCTAAGCCAACAGATGTCTACATTTAGAGGAAATTTACATGCCTTTCCCTAGGTTTTTACAGTTTTAAAAACACTCTCAAGTAAACTGGCTTTTGCTTAACAAAGCTTGATTTCTNGGGACTAGATCTGGTAGAGAGAGTACCTGAAGAACAATGGACAGAGGTTCATAACATTGTACAAAAGGTGGTAACCAAAATCATCCCAAAGAACATGAACTTTAGGAAGGTAAAGTGGTTGTCTGAAGATGCCTTACAAACAGCCAAGAGAAGAAGAGAAGCAAAAGGCAAAGAAGAATGGGAAAGATATACCTGACTGAATGCAGAGTTTCTGAAACAGAATGGAGAGATAAGGAAGCCTTCTTAATTGAAAAATGCAAAGAAATAGAGGAAAACAATAGAATGGGAAAGACTATAGATCTCTTTAAGAAAATTGGAGATACCAAGGGAAAATTTCAAGCAATGATGGTTACAATAAAAGACAGAAACAGCAAAGATCTAACAGAAACAGCAGAGATTTAAGAAGAGATGGCAAAATACACAGAACTATACAAAAAAATGTCTTAGTGACCTAGATAATCACAACAGTGTGGTCACTCACCTAGAGCTGGACGTCCTGGAGTATGAAGTCAAGTGGGTCTTAGGAAGCATTACTGCAAACGAAGTCAGTGGAGGTGATGGAATTCCAATTGAGCTATTTCAAATCTTAAACGATGATGCTTTTAAAGTGCAACACAATACGTCAGCAAATTTGGAAAACTCAGCAGTGGTCATAGGACTAGAAAATGTCAATTTTCTTTTCAATCCAAAAGAAAAGCAATGCCAAAAAATGCTCAAATTACTGTACAATTGCACTCATTTCACATACTAGCAAGATTATGCTCAAAATCCTTCAAGGTAGGCTTTAGCGGTATGTGAACTGAGAAATTCCAGATGTACAATCTGGATGTAGGAAAAGGAGAGGAACCAGAGATCAAATTGCCAACCTCCACTGGATCATAGAAAAGGCAAGGGGATTGCAAAAATACCATCTACTTGTTTTGACTGTGTGTATCCAACAAATTGTGGAAAATTCTTAAAGAGATGGGAATACCAGACCACCTGTTCTGCCTCCTGAGAAACCTGAATGCAGGATAGGAATCAACAGTTAGAACCAGACATGGGAGAATGGACTGGTTCAAAATTGGGAAAGTAATGCATCAAGGCTGTATTTTTTCACCTTGCTTATTTAACTTATATGATGAATACAACATGAGAAATGCTAGGCTGGATNTGGGAATACCAGACCACCTGTTCTGCCTCCTGAGAAACCTGAATGCAGGATAGGAATCAACAGTTAGAACCAGACATGGGAGAATGGACTGATTCAAAATTGGGAAAGTAATGCATCAAGGCTGTATTTTTTCACCTTGCTTATTTAACTTATATGATGAATACAACATGAGAAATGCTAGGCTGGATGAAGCACAAGTTGGAATCAAGATTGCCAGGAGAAATATCAATAACCTCAGCTATGCAGATGACACCACCCTAAAGGCAGAAAGCAAAGAGGAAGTAAAGAGTCTCTTGATGAAGGTAAAAGAGGAGAATGAAAAAGTTGGCTTAAAACTCAACTTATAAAAAACTAAGATTATGACATCTAATACCATCACTTCAAGGCAAATAAATGTAGAAAAAGTAGAAACAGTGACAGATTTTATTTTCTTGGGCTACAAAATCACTGCAGACAGTGAATACAGCCACAACATTAAAAGATGCTTGCTTCTTGGAGGAAAAGATATGACAAACCTAGACAGTATATGACAAAGCAGAGACATCACTTGGCCGACAAAAGTCCATGTAGTCAAGCTATGCTTTTTTCCAGTAGTCACGTACAGATGTGAGATTTGGGCCATAGAGAAGGCTGAACACTGAAGAGTTGATGCTATCAAGCTGTGGTGCTGGAGAAGACTTTTGAGAGTTCCATGGACAGCAAGGAGATCAAACCAGTCAATCCTAAAGGAAATCAACTCTGACTATTCATTGTGAGGCTAATAGAGTTTTGCCAAGAGAACACACTGGTCATAGAAAATACCCTCTTCCAACAACAGAAGAGAAGACTCTACACATGAATATCATCAGATGGTCAACACTGACATTAGATTGATTATATTCTTTGGAGCCAAAGATGGAGAAGCTCTATACAGTCAGCAAAAACAAGATCGGGAGCTGACTCTGGCTCAGATCATGAAATACTGATTGCAAAATTCAGACGTAAAGTGAAGAAAGTAGGGAAAACCACTAGACCATTCAGGTATAACCTAAATCAAATCCCTTACAATTATACAGTGGAAGTGAGAAATAGATTCAAGGGATTAGATCTGATAGACAGAGTACCTGAAGAACTATAAATGGAGGTTCATGATATTGCACAGGAGGCAGGGATCAAGAACATCCCCAAGAAAAAAAAAATGCAAAAAGGTGAAATGGTTGTCTAAGGAGGCCTTACAAAAAGCTGTGAAAAGAAGAGAAGTGAAAGGCAACAGAGAAAGGAAAGATATACCCACTTGAATGTAGAGTTCCAAAGAATAGCAAGAAGATATAAGAAAGTTTTCCTCAGTGATCAATGCAAAGAAATAGAGGAAAACAATAGAGTGGAAAAGACTAGAAATCTCTTCAAGAAAATTAGAGATACCAAGGGAATATTTCATGCAAATATTGGCACAATAAAGGACAGAAATGTTATGGACCTAACAGAAGCAGAAGATATTAAGAAGAGGTGGAAAGAATACACAGAAAAACTATACAGAAAAGATCTTCATGACCCAGGTAACTATGATGATGTGATCACTCACCAAGAGCAAGACATCCTGGAATGTGAAGTCAAGTGGGCCTTAGAAAGCATCACTACAAACAAAGCTAGTGGAGGTGATTAAATTCCAGCTGAGCTATTTCAAATCCTAAAAGATGATGCTGAGAAACTCCTGCACTCAATATGCCAGCAAATTTGGAAATCTCAACAGTGGCCACAGGACTGGAAAATGTCAGTTTTCATTCCAATCCCAAAGAAAGGTAATGCCAAAGAATGCACAAACTACTGCACAGTTGCACTCATCTCACATGCTAGTAAGTAATACTCAAAATTCTCCAAGCAAGGCTTCAACAGTACATGAACAGTGAACTTCCAGATGTTCAAGCTGGTTTTAGAAAAGGCAGAGGAACCAGAGATCAAATTGCCAACATCCGTTGGATCATGGAAAAAGCAAGAGAGTTCCAGAAAAACATCTATTTCTGCTTTATTGACTATGCCAAAGCCTTTGACTGTAGGGGTCACAATAAACTCTGGAAAATTCTGAAAGAGATCGGAATACTAGACCACCTGACCTGCTTCTTGGGGAAATCCGTATGCATGTCAAGAAGCAACAATTAGAACTGGACATGGAACAACAGACTGGTTCCAAATTGGCAAAGGAGTACATCAGGGCTGTATATTGTCACCCTGCTTATTTAACTTATATGCAGAGTACATCATGAGAAATGCTGGGCTGGAAGAAACACAAGCTGGAATCAAGGTTGCCAGAAGAAATATCAATAACCTCAGATATGCAGATTGACACAACCCTTATGGCAGAAAGTGAAGAACTAAAGAGCCTCTTGATGAAAGTGAAAGAGGAGAGTGAAAATGTTGGCATAAAACTCAACATTCAGAAAACGAAGATCATGGCATCTGGTCCCATCAGTTTATAGCAAATAGATGGGAAAATAATGGAAACCGTGACAGACTTCATTGTTATGGGCTCCAAAATCACTGCAGATGGTGACTGCAGCCATGAAATTAAAAGACTCTTGCTCCTTGGAAGAAAAGTGATGACCAATCTAGACAGAATATTAAAAAGCAGAGACATTACTTTGCCAACAAAATGTCCATCTAGTCAAGGTTATGGTTTTTCTGGTAGACATGTATGGATGTGAGCGTTGGACTATAAAGAAATCTGAGCACCAAGGAATTTATGCTTTTGAACTGTGTTGTTGGCGAAGACTCTTGAGAGTCCCTTGGACTGAAAGGAGATCCAACCAGTCCATCCTAAAGGAAATAAGTCTGAAATATTCATTGGAAGGATTAATGCTGTAGCTGAAACTCCAATATTTTGGCCAACTGATGTGAAGAACTGACTCATTTGAAGAGACCCTGATGCTGGGAAAGATTGAAGGCAGGAGGAGAAGGGGATGATAGAGGATGAGATGGCTGGATGTCATCACTGAGTCAATGGATATAAGTTTGAGCAAACTCTGGGAGTTGGTGATGGACAGGAAGGCCTGGCATGCTGCAATGGGGTTGCAAAGAGTTGGACATGACTGAGTGACTGAACTGAACTGATTCATTGTAAGGACTGATGCTGAAGCTACAACTCTAATACTTTGACCACCTGAGGTGAAGAGCCAACTCATTGGAAAAGACCCTGATGCCGGGAAAGACTGAGGATAGGAAGAGAAGGAGGCAACAGGAGATTAGATGGTTGGATGGCATCATTGACTCAATGCACATGAATTTGAGCAAACTCAGGGAGACAGTGAAGCCTGGCATCCTGCAGTTCATGGAGGCCCAATGAACTGGACACGACTTAACAACTGAACAACAAGAAATCCTAGAGTAATTCACTTTTAATCTATGCAATTTATGGTTTACACTGATTATTTTTAACAGCAGCAAAGCAACAGAAATTCAGTTATCGAACATAATTTTTTTTTTATAGTGAGGATTACCCTCTGATTGTCTATTACTTCAGAAAAGTTGTTTTCTAGGAAACCAATTGAAAGCCTGTGGGACCAATAGTGCTGAAAGGGATTAAAAGGCTCAGTGATGTGGACAAGGTGGTGTAGAAAAACTATGCAAGGCTACAAGTTATACCAGAGGTTTAGTGGGAAACTTTAGAGAACAGACGCTTCACCAAAGCCTTTAGGAATGCACTCAATGGATGGGCACCACCATCTCTATTCTCTGGTCACAGCTTGTCTAGCTAATAATAATGGGGTTTAATAGGTCCCAAAGCTGCAGCAAGAAGACTGCAATTACCGTAATAATTGATAAATTCAAAAGGACAGCCAAGGAAGCTTTAATTCAGTTCAGTTCAATCGCTCAGTCATGTCCTTCTCTTTGTAACCCCATGGACTGCAGCACACCAGGCCTCCCTGTCCACCACCAACTTAAACTCATGTCCATTGAGTGATGCCATCCAACCATCTCATCTTCCGTCGTCACCTTCTCCTCTTGCCTTCAATCTTTCCCAGCATCAGGGTCTTTTCAAATGAGTCAGCTGTTTGCATCAAGGGATCAAAGTATTGGAGTTTCAGCTTCAACATCAGTCCTTCCAATGAACACCCAGGACTGATCTCCTTTAGGATGGACTGGTTGGATCTCCTTGCAGTCCAAGGGACTCTGAAGAGTCTTCTCCAACATTACAGTTCAAAAGCATCAATTCTTTGGCATTCAGATTTCTTTACAGTCCAACTCTCACATCCATACATGACTACCGGAAAAACCATAGCCTTGACTAGATGGACCTTTGTGGCAAAGTAATGTCTCTCCTTTTCAATATGTTGTCTATGTTGTTTATAACGTTCCTTCCAAGGAGTAAACATATTTTAATTTCATGGCCGCAGTCACCACCTGCAGTGATTTTGGAGCCTCACAAAATAATGTCAACCACTGTTTCCACTGTTTCCCCACTTCTTTGCCATGAAGTGACACAACTGGATACCATGATAAAGTTTTCTGAATGTTGAGCTTTATGCCAAATTGTTCACTCTCCTCACTTTCATCAAGAGACTCTTTAGTTTTTCACTTTCTTCCATAAGAGTGGTGTCATCTGCATATCTGAGGTTATTGATATTTCTCCCGGCAATCTTGATTCCAACTTGTGCTTCATCCAGCCCAGCATCTCTCATGATGTACTCTGCATGAAAGTTAAATAAACAGGGTGACAATATACAGCTTTGACGTACTCCTTTTCCTATTTGAAGGAGGATGATTAATAGAAAACAGTATCTGTAGTGATAATATAGGTTAGCAATCAACACGTGTGTTGCTTAATACATTTATATATATATACACACACATAAACAAAAGAAAATAAATATGCATATGCTAGATTATAGGTGGGCTTCCTTATTGCAAGTCACATTCTTTGCAAAGATTCTCAACTTGATTCAGTTTTCAGACTCAGAACATTTTAATTGAATGGGCAGTAAAAACCCCAGGAGAAAGAACCATGCAAAACCATGGCAGGTATAGACTATAATGCTCTTCCCAAAGATACTTAGGGCCGTTTACTCAGGTGACTGGTTGCAAAGACGTAGTGATATACAGACATTTTGAAGGTATCAGATGTATGATCTGAGTTGACATTGATATCTGGAGTCTCAAAGTATTATCACAGACCTGTTAGAGTTTATTCAATATAACTAGTCCTGTAAAGATGAAACCCTTTGATCACAGACTTTCAAGGAACCCCTACTGACATCTTGCAGAATCCTAGGATTCCAGAGAACCCTACTTAACAAACTCTGCCATAGATGTTTCTTCTTCTTCCTCCCAGTCATTTTCCCTCCTTTTTTTTTTTTTTTAATTAATCTTTTTTCCCTGTTTAAATTGCTATTTTTTTCCTCCTCTCTGCTGTCTGTGAGGCCTAACCTTATATAGTTTCTATGGGGGAAAAGACAACCCTCCAAGTAAGCCTGTGAGTTTTGAACATTTATTTCTGTTGTGAAGTATACTGGAGGAGAATGTCATTCAATGTTCGATTAAGAAAGAACAGGAGAAAGCAATTCCATAAGATTACCATGGGATGTAACCCTGTCACATATCTTTTTAGCAAAGAATTTTGGAGCTCTAGAAAAGTCTGGATAGCTTTAATTACAATATTTAAATTTAAATAAAAGATTTCTGTATAACCCTGTCAAACTTCCACCAACTCCCTTTCTTTCCCCTACATTCCCATGACTAAAAATTTTTATACTTTTTTCAACTGACTTATTTTTTCCTGATAGGCAGGTGATAGTTCATC
>SJYA01001218.1:106021-348294 GCA_006410615.1 Neotragus moschatus | reverse complement strand
CTCTTTCACTTTCATCAAGAGGCCCTTTAGTTCCTCTTTACTTTCTGCCATAAGGGTGGTGTCATCTGCGTATCTGATGTTATTGGTATTTCTCCTGGCAATCTTGATTCCAGCTTGTGCTTCTCCCAGCCCATTCTGTGGTTAGATTAGGAATAGTTTTATCATTTTGATTTCATTATACGTTGGTCCTTGTTATGACTCCCTCATTAGAGGATGAGAATTTGGAAAGTTGGAAGCACTCCTAGGAAGTGCTTCACTTCTCACTCGGTAGGTCCACTATTTCCTATCGCTACTACTAGGTAGCTAGCAATCCAGCTGACCTTCGAGGAGAAAGAAGAGCATGACAGAAATGCTTGCAGTAGGCATCGGGGTGAGGGTGTGGAACATAATTACAAAGGTAAGATTTGGAATTTTCATTTCCAATAGCACAGTGTTTGTCAAACTGGATGAGTATGACTGTAGATTTCCATGGCCTTGGAGGGCAAAGGGGATAGGAGACAAAGCCCAGACACTGTCAAGGTTGGGCGCCTATTAGAGACCCCTCCATAAAAGTAAACGAGATCTAATTCTTCTAACATCCAAGGGACTGAAAGAAAATTGTCTGTCTCAGCCTTCGTATAAAGATTTTTTTTTGCTGATTGATCTGGAATTCCAGAAGATACTTAGAGTTTCAAAGAATGCAGAGAGCTGACGAAGGGATACATAAAGGGCACAGGCAAAGCCAACAAGGAGTAAGAGATTTCTCCTTATTGAAGTCCTCAGGAAATAGAATCTGAGCTGAAGATTTGTGTGCAAGAGGTTTAGTACCTAAGGGAAGTGAAGGAAGCAGGATGAGGGAGAAGTTGGACTGTGTTGCTGTCACTCCAAGGCCCTCCGCTAACATGATGGGTAGCTCTGGAACTGGGAAAGCCTTTCCAAGTGGCTCTGAATTGAGTCAGGGAGGCCAGGCTTTCCTACCCCTGCATCAGTCAGTCATTGGATATGGATACTGGGGAAGAGGGCAGGAGCTTGAGCCAGGTTTCACTTCCTTCAGCTAAGTGCAGTCTCTGGAGGGGAACTCAGCTCACTACTCTCAAGGTCCAGCACTGCCAGAAGCTGGGGAAGATGAGTTCTTTGGTTCTAACAGGGGAGGGGGAAATGTTGGCAGCACACCACAGTATCTACTGGTTGAACAAAGGGTAAGGGTAATCAGTGCTGGAGGACCTAGAGCTATGACAGTTGAAAAAATGTCACTGTAGAGTCTCACTAAGGACATAGCAACCACTCCAGTATTTTTGCCTGGAGAATTCCATGGACAGAGGAACCTCACGGGCTACAGTCCATAGGGTCTCAAGACACGACTGAGGCAACTTAGCAAGAGACAGGTCTGGGGCTCCCACTTGACTTCTGCAAAAGAAAGGGAGGAGTCTTGGTGAAAAGTGGTCCTGCTCCTAGCAGGTAGATACTCCCTTAACCCCTTTGATGATGGTTTGTAAGGAAATTATTTTACGCTGAAATTATGGCTCTTTTTAATCCTGCAGAGAGAAAAATGGAAGAGCCCATTTCCCGACACTTTAATAACCCAGTGTTATGGACTGAATTCTGCTCCTCCTCTCAAACTCACATGTCCCCCAGTGTGATAGTATTTGGAAATGGGATCTATAGCAGGAGCAGGGAATCGGAGCCATCTGTAAATTTAACAGGCAAAATCCAGTTGAGAGTTTGATATAGTACATTGTATTTATAGACTAATGTAGAAAGAAATGACTATTTTCTAGTATTTAGCCTTCTCAATCAGGTACATATCTCTTCACTTTTCTCAAGTCTAATTTTATGTTTCAGTAAAATTTCATGTTTTTCTTATATCTCTTGTTACTAAGTTTATATCTAGATAGTACATAAGTTTTGTTGGTATTAAGAATACGACTTTTTAAATTATATTTTCCAACTGTTTATAAGTGCTATGTAGAACAAGCTGTATGTATATAAATATATATTGTTTTTGACTTAATATTATAAAACTCTGTTGTTCTCTTGGATTCCTTTTTTTGCATGGAGAAGAATCATATAATCTGCAAAAAAGAGCTGTCTTGGGGAGTACCTTGGTGGTCTAGTGGTTAGGATTCCGGGCTTTCATTACTGTGGCCTGGGTTCAATCCCTGGTCAGGGAGCTGAGATCCCACAAGCCACGCAGCCAAAAAATAACACTAGTTGTCTTTTTTCCTTTTCAGTATGTGTACCCCTTTTATCCCTTTGCTTATCTCATTATGTTTTGAAAAGAGTGATGACACTGAAGATTCCCTCTCTCATGTATTTTTTTCCCACCACAGGTATTATCCTACTGTGTATTTTCAGTCCATGCCATCAACGTTGTATACTGTCCTTCAGAAGGTGACAGCTGAACTTGCTTGTGTTATATGGCCCTCACTTATTAGTTACCATCTGGGTCACCTATCTTAATTGTATCTGTCTATTAATGCCCAATTCAAATCTCTATTCCTCACTTTCCATTTCATGTCCATTTCAGGCTCTTGCTGCTGAAACCCACCAACTCTGACAATGAAAGTAGTGTTAAAACTTGAAATGGAATGCAAGAAGGAGACAGCCGCTAAGCAATGCTAGTTGCTTAACGTAAAGCTATTTCCCCAGGTGGTGTGCAGGTAAAGTCACCTTACTTCCTATTCTGGAGCAAACACAAAGCTGATTAGAGTTTTAGGATCCCTACAGGTGATCAGGACTAAAGAAAGCACTTATTTCCAGACTTCTGTGTAATATTCTAGCCAGAATGCTCTTTTGTTGACTATTTCAATAAGATGATAACTTTATCCTCTGGTTATTAATTTCTCTTCTTGTAGCTGGTGTGTGCATCCATAAATAATCAGAAAGCTACTTTGTGAAGCTGGAATGAAAAAAAGCAGGATTGGATGTATTATTTTATGGTACTTATCAAGAATGCCTGGCTAAATAATTGTACAGCTTCACAATGGAAAATGTATCTAAATTTATAGTGCTAACATGAAGCACCGTGAGAGTATGACTAGTATACTCTCATTTTCATGACAAAAATTGAGCCATATTTATAACTGAAATGTGCTAAAAGAGTAGAACTTAAATGTTCTTACCCCCCCCCCCAAATTTTTTTTTATAATGCAATAATCATTATCCCAGCCCAGGGGTATTGTGCTTGTTTATTCAGTTCAACCCCTCTGAGCATAAATTTGGGACAGTTAGGTTTCCAAGCACAACCCCCCACCTCCACCTTTGAAATTTTTAGGAGTCTCAGGAGAATCCATTTGGACAGAAGTCAGGCATCTTCTCCACTGAGCAGTCAAGAGTTAAGAGACAGATCATTGAAGTACAAAGAATCTATATCATGCAATATTTACATTGCAGGTAAGATCTTCATTTCAGCAAAACAGCATCAAATGTCACATCAGATATTGTTCAGGTGAAGCTTATTTGACTTTATATTGAGTTTGTAAGTATGTTTTGGTTTTATAGCTATATAAGTATGAAGCATTTATACTAAGGTTATGTTGATATATTTTTATCAAACATTATAATAAAAGTAATTTGTATAAGGACTAGATGGTCCATGAGAAGTTCATTTTCCTTTAGACAGGTGTCTGTACATTACTTCAGTTTGAAAATTTCTATTTTTTATTTAATTATATATGTACCGTCTTGTCTTGTTCATGATTATTACTTATTTCTAGTCTTTTTTATTCTCTGTCTTTTAAATTATTCTGAGATCAATAAAGGAGAGTTGATGTCAATATAACTGGCATAAGATACAATTTAAATATTCATTAACAAACTTCATATATTATCACATTAGTTACATTTATTTGGATACATTTCAGTTATGAATTTCTGGAGCTTGAAGATTGTGGCCAAACTTAGTTAAAAGAAGTTCTCATAGTAGTATGGCCAAGAACTTGTGAATGTTTGGAATCTTGCCTTATTGATATTCCTTCTCCACCTCAGGAAGAATAAGGCTGACAATACTGACCACTCAGTTACAGTTACTACACAGTTGTGAAGTCAGCTGAGACTACCTCCAGCATCCCAGCTCTTGTACAGTCTCTAAAGCTGGATTCCCGCTCCTCTCACCCCCATGATATTTGTGCTCTCAGCCAACTCTCTTCTCTCCTCCCCAGAACCTCAGGAAACACTCTGACCCTAAACATGCACCTACTGGCTATTATGAACTTAAGCTGATGTGTTACCTCTTACAAGCAACTCATTCACATTTGCAGTTTGCTTGAACTTTACTGCAGGATAATGGTATTATTTCCTGTTGAAGATGTTCATAAAGCAAGAGGCATATGACCTGGAGAAGGTGAAGAGAATTCAGATGACATCCCTTCCTGGTTCTTCCTCCCAAGCATAGTTCTGGTAGGTAACACTTACCTTTCAGTAATGGATTAAGTCATTATGCCTTAATTATTGAACTAAAACCTCTGTGAACAAAAAAAAAGGAACAAGGTGTCACTCATGATCCACTTACACAAAGTGTTAAGTCACAGTCCACAGTAATTCCCCAACAAGAGTACACCCTGAGAGGAATCAAGATGCAGACAGGATGGAGCATTCTCTTATTTTGGAATGGGTCCCTAGATAGTTCAGATGCATATCTCAGAAAAAATCTCAAAGATTGCAGGTTCTTGCATCTTCCCATACATAAAAAAGCACTAAATTCATTAACTTCAGATATCTGTTCTTTGTAATTAACAGTAATCTATTGTGAAGATATGTGCTTGACATCATGTATTTCCTAGCCCCCAAATTCATATATTTACTGGCTCCTCCCCTATCTCCTTGGAGCAGTTCCTCAGAGCTGTCTAAGAGGCTGTTTCCCAGGCTATGGTCCTCAGTAAGTTCCCTGAGTAAAACAGAAATTCACAACTTTTATGTTGTATGTTTTTCTTTCAGTGGACAGTTTTGGTGACCATGAAGGGACTCAGAGCTGATTTCTGTCCTTCAGCTGAGTTCTATGAAGATCCAAAGCTTTGGTACTAGCAAGGGCCCCTTGTGCCCATCCACCTCCACCAGGAGTCCAGACAACTGGGTATGTCTCTCCTGGGTCTTGGACATCTCATCTTGGTTGATAAATTCTTTGCTGTAAGGAGTGGTGTTTCCTTGAACTTTAGGCAGTTCAGGAAAGAGGTACCCTGAATTCTTAGTTGAAAGATACTGGGAAGACTTGAATTCTCCATTGAAACTGACCAATTAAAAGACACTGGGAAGGTTTGGACTGGGTGATCAGTTAAGGGGATGGCATAGCATTTTCCCTTAAATTGGCTACTTTAGCAGAGTTTGTCGAACTAAAAGTGAAAATACCATATAAGAGCTTCAAGTTCTGAAAAGAAGTGATACAAAGCTCCTCCAAATTGGTTGCAGCTTTCTGAGGAAACTGAGAAACTTGTAGGAATGGTATAGTCTTCATAGTATGCAGCAGTGCATAGGGAAGCCCACTCGCTAATTAAAAACTCACTTATCCAGGGACACACACACACGCACATAAGGATTGGCCAACCAGAGCTCCAAGTGCCCACCGCAGTTTTAGACTGCCAGAGGGAAAAACTGAGACGTACAAGAGCTGAAATGACCCAAGGCTCATACCTAGAGAAGCTTAAAACTGTCCAACCACATGGTTTTCAATAGTAGTTTTATCCTACCAAACCAACTGGAAAGGCTCCCTCCCACAAAGTCTAATTCATAAAAAGCTTTTTTAAATTGGCTTAAAAATAAGTACTTTTAAATTAAATATTTCTGAATGTGATAGAAACTAAGGCAAATTTTTTTTTAAGAACATGTGCTCTAGGATTAATCTTTAGTGAATAAAAATGAGTTTGTTGATTTAATGAAATAGGCCTGGGACTTCCTTGGAAGTCCAGTGGTAAAGACTTTTGAGCTCCCAAAGCAGGGAGTATGGGTTCGATGCCTGGTTGGAGAACTAAGATCCTGCATGCTGCACAGTGCTGCAAAAGTTTGTTTTTTTAAAAAAAGGAAGAAGTAAAGAATTTCTTAAAAATGAAATAAGTCTCTTTTTAGAGTTGACAGCCTTAAATGTAAAACTTATTGTATCTGCTGCTGCTGCTAAGTTGCTTCAGTCATGTCCAACTCTGTGCGACCCCATAGATGGCAGCCCACCAGGCTCCCCCGTCCCTGGGATTCTCCAGGCAAGAACACTGGAATGGGTTGCCATTTCCTTCTCCAATGCATGAGAGTGAAAAGTGAAAGTGAAGTCGCTCAGTCATGTCTGACTCTTAGCGACCCCATGGACTGCAGCCCACCAGGCTCCTCCATCCATGGGATTTTCCAGGCAAGAGTACTAGAGTGGGTTGCCATTGCTTTCTCCGCTATACTACATGGGTTTACTAAAAGTTAAATTTATGTTTTCCCTGTTACAAAAGTTTTCAGCAAGAAAAGTAACTTGGTATAATGATATTTCCATAAGTAAATTAAATACAAGTTGGGTAAGAGTTTTTGGGGGGCTTCCTGGGGGCTCAGTGGTNTGCCATTGCTTTCTCCGCTATACTACATGGGTTTACTAAAAGTTAAATTTATGTTTTCCCTGTTACAAAAGTTTTCAGCAAGAAAAGTAACTTGGTATAATGATATTTCCATAAGTAAATTAAATACAAGTTGGGTAAGAGTTTTTGGGGGGCTTCCTGGGGGCTCAGTGGTATAGAATTTGCCTGCTTAGCAGGAGACACAAGTTCGATCCCTGAGTCAGAAAGATCCCCTGGAGAAGGAAATGGCAACTCACTCCAGTATTCTTGTATGGGTGCATGCTTTAAGAAATTATGCCCATCAACAGATAATTGGCTTAAGAAGATGTGGTATATATGTACAATGGAATTTTACTTAACCATAAAAAAATGAAATATTCCCATTTGCAGCAATGTGGATGGGCCTGGAGAATATTAAAGTTAGTGAAGTAAGACAAAGACAAATATATGATATCATTTATATGTGGAATCTAAAAAATAATACAAATGAATATATATAAAATAGAAACAGTCTCATAGGCAGCAAACTACCATTACCAAAGAGGCAGGAGGGGTGGAATAATTATTAATAAGAGTACAGATTAATGATTGCAGCCATGAAATTAAAAGACGCTTACTCCTTGGAAGAAAAGTTATGACCAACCTAGATAGTATATTCAAAAGCAGAGACATTACTTTGCCGACTAAGGTCCGTCTAGTCAAGGCTATGGTTTTTACTGTGGTCATGTATGGATGTGAGAGTTGGGCTGTGAAGAAGGCTGAGCGCCGAAGAACTGATGCTTTTGAACTGTGGTGTTGGAGAAGACTCTTGAGAGTCCCTTGGACTGCAAGGAGATCCAACCAGTCCATTCTGAAGATCAGCTCTGGGATTTCTTTGGAAGGAATGATGCTAAAGCTGAAACTCCAGTATTTTGGCCACCTCATGCGAAGAGTTGACTCATTGGAAAAAACTCTGATGCTGGGAGGGGTTGGGGGCAGGAGGAGAAGGGGACGACAGAGGATGAGATGGCTGGATGGCATCACTGACTCGATGGGCGTGAGTCTGAGTGAACTCCGGGAGTTGGTGATGGACAGGGAGGCCTGGCGTGCTGTGATTCATGGGGTCGCAAAGAGTCGGACACGACTGAACAACTGAACACATTAAAAAAGATAAGCAGCAAGAATTTGCATAGCATAGAGAATTATATTAAATATCTTGTAATAACCTAAATGGAAAATAATTATATACTTATGTAACCTATAATGGAAAATAATGATATATATATATACAGATAAATTGAATCACTTTGCTGTATACCTAAAACTAACAGGAGACTGAATCAGCTCTACTTCAATTTAAAAAGAGAATAGAACTATGATATGATCCAACTGTTCCACTTCTGAGTATTTATCTAGAGAATAAAAAACACTAATTCAAAAAAAATACGCATCCCATGTTCATCACAATGTTATATATGATAGCCTAGAAATGGAAATAACTTACATGCCCATTAAATGAATGAATAAAGAAGATGTGGTGTGAAAAACTTGGTGAGACACCAAGTTTGCAGCAAAGCGAGGAGATGGGAGAACAGGTCTCAAAATCTGCTCCAAGAAGGCAAGGAGCTCAGGTGTTTATGGGATAGAGAAAAAAGAATCATGGCTGTCTGAGGCTTGGAGAGTGGGGAAAGGTAATTAGAAAAGATGTGATAACCGTCGATCTACTCAGGTGTAACTAAGCTACAGGCCTTTGCAAGTTCAAAAGGTCACAAGTGCAGATGCCCATGTGTGCCCAGTTCAAGGGTGATAGCCCTATCTAGTCCTAACCAGCATAGCACAAACTAGACACACCTGACTCTTAGCTCAACCTAGATGCTGCTGGCTCCAAGTTCCTGAAAAGCAACTCAGGCAGATATCTTTTTTTTTTTAATAATATTTATTTATTTCTGTCTCTGATCTTTGTTGAGGTATGCGGGATCTTTTAGTTGTAGCATGTGAGATCTAGTTACCTAACTCGGGATAGGACCCAGGCCCCCAGCATTGGGAGCATGGAGGCTTAACCACTAGACCACCAGTCAAGTCCCTTTGGCTTCTTATTTAGGTTACATGCTGCTTAGAGGACACGGAAGTCTTAAAACCTTGATGAGAAAAGGCAGGTGAAATGTATTTTACCCGAAGGAAGCCTGACGTAGAGTAATTACTCCCATTTCTATGAAATATCCAGAATAGGCATATCCAAAGAAAGCTCACTAACAATTGCCAGGGATCAAGTGAGAAATGGGAAATGACTGCCAATGGATACACAGTTTCTTCTTTGGTTGATAGAACTAGTGGTGATGATGGTAACAACTTTGTTAAAATACTATAAACCACTGAAATGTACTGAGGGTTTCCAGGTGGCACTAGCGGTAAAGAATCCTTCTGCCAACACAGGAGGTGCAAGAGATGTGGGCTCAATCCCTGGGTTGGTAAGATCCCCTGAAGAAGGAACTAGCAACCCACTCCAGTATTCTTGCCTGGAAAATCCCGTGGACAGAGGAGCCTGGTGGGCTACAGTCCATTNAGGGTTTCCAGGTGGCACTAGCGGTAAAGAATCCTTCTGCCAACACAGGAGGTGCAAGAGATGTGGGCTCAATCCCTGGGTTGGTAAGATCCCCTGAAGAAGGAACTAGCAACCCACTCCAGTATTCTTGCCTGGAAAATCCCGTGGACAGAGGAGCCTGGTGGGCTACAGTCCATTGGGTCGCAATGAGTCAAATATGACTATACACACATGCACTGAAATGTACGCTTTAAAAGACTGGATTTTATAACATTAATTCTATCCCAAAAATACAGCATTCATGAGGGAAAAAAAGATGTGGTGTGTATATATACAATGGAATGCCACTCAGTTGTTTAAAAAAAGATGAGATCCTGCCATTTACTACAATGTGGATGGGCCTTGAGGAGATTATGCTAAGTGAAATAAATCAGAGAGAGACACATACTGTATGATTTCACTCATATGTGGAATATAAAAGTAAAATGAAACCAAAGCAAACGCATATCTAATGAGACCAAAATACTGGTCACCAGAGGGGAGGGGGATTGGAAAAGGGTGAAATGGGTAAAAGGGACCAAACAACTGTATGATGATAGATGGAAACTTTTTGTGGTAGGTACCACTGTAGCATATACAAAAGATGAAACATAATATTGTACACATAAAACTTATACAATGTTATAAACCAGTGTTTCTTCAAATTTTAAAAATCTTTCTGAAGTCTGTAAAAAAATTTATTATTTTATAGTATGTCTATATAAATAGTTTCTCCAAATCTTTTTAGTAATTTAAGTAAGCTAAATGATGGAAATTTATTGAATATCTGGATCATTCCCAAATAAGATACAATAGTGAAACATTAATTGTTGAACATGTCTAAATTTACCTACTTTCATCCTCTTTTAAGATTAAAAAAGCAAAGATGTTTGGGTTTATTGAACATGTATACCACATATAGGAGAGAAATAATGCTATGAGAAAATCTGTGTTTCTGGAGGTTGTAGAATATGTTCATAAGTTTGCAAATGTGTAGATGCTAGCATGACAATTCACAATTGCTTGCTTCTTGGTTTTCTCTAGAGGTTAGAGGGTTGTAAGGTTGAGCATTCTGATTAATATGTATAACTGGAGCTACCAAAAATTAATAAGGAAAGCATCATCATATGCAAAGGGAAAAAAAAGTAAAAGGATGGTAATTTTTTTGTTAAGGGAATAGAAAGTAGTTTTGTCCTAAGAGAGGTTTTAAAAAAAAAAGAGAAAATGGGAAATCTTGGGACAAAAAATCTGAAGGTAGAAACAGGAAGTTAAAGGTTTGTTGAAAAGAATCTCTAAGAAGAGTTTTGTATGTGATTAGATCTAGTGAACATTGTAACAAATTTAATTGAGTGAATGTTTTAATATTAAAAGTAAGCTGGTACAAAACTTAAATTTGGTTTTCTCTCTGGTAAGTGAACAAATTTCTCATGGAATATTAATCTGCTTTTGAAAATAGATTGTAAAGTTTCTCTACCTTTTAAGTGCCCTGTTCTAACTTTCTGTAGTTTACTTTTGAAATCTTTTATTGTCATTTTGGTTAAATGATTAACTGAATATCATTTCACAGTGGCCATGATCCTATTTGACCAAGTGTTTTAAAACCTTTTGTTATCTTTGACAAACCTCCCTAAATCAAATTCTAAATGAAGTCCTTTTGATCTCTAGCTAACTTTGGGGTGTTTCAGAGGGCCCCTGAAACATCTCAAAGAAATATATTAAATTAATGAGGCTTATTTGATATGTTCAATAATGTGGAACACATTGTCAAGTAATGATAAACTTCCTAGGTTATATTGTATGGACAAATATTACTAATATAAACATTCTAGAAGCAAAATGAAATTCCTGAAATTTAGATATGTCCTGGTATGTTGTCAGTCATAATTCTGGTTATTATCTTAAAATTTTGTATGTCATAGAAAAATAAAATTTTCCCCTTCAGTTGCATTGTAGTCATATCTTAACTATGCCACTTAAAGTCTTTTGTCATTTATAAACAGTTCTTTTACTCTGATGCCTTTACAAAAATGAAACTCTTCAAGAAGGTTAATAGAAGAATTTTTGACAAGCGCAGATTTCTGATAACTTTCAGATAATACCACTGAACCGGGTAAGACATTCCAAAACTCTGAAGGAAAAACTTTATGACTTCATAAACTGTTAACAGAAATTATGATCAACAAGAATTACTTACACAGGTCTGAACAATCATTTTGATGACTTTCTGTCTGAAATGTTACTGTCTTTTAATCTTCCTTTTCCAGATATAAAGAAAATTTCCCCCTTAAGCAGTTTGGTAAATTATACCTTTGTAAGCAGAATTGAAACACTTATCTTTTTCTCTCTACCTTATCCCTCCAGAATTTGAAATTCTTAGTATTCTTATTTTTATGGCAGTATAATTATTTGCATAAGTTCAAGAAAAATCTGTTTTCCTTATAACAGGACACAAATGGAAGCACTGGTTATATCACCAAGGCTTTGACTAAAATACCAGGTTTGAGAATTACATAAAGTCAGATATAACCAGACAACTTCAGAGAACTAAAATGGACTTTATGGAGCCATTTCCTTAGAAAAACAGACTAATACCTTGCTCATAGAGTTCCCAGAAACCTCACCAGGTGACTAAGAAAGGTCACTTCCTGGCAGGTGTAAGAACCTCAAGATATTTTGGGGAAATTCAGAAGAGAGAAATTCACCCAACTCTATAATTGTTATAGTCAGGTCTCATGGCAAGTCTTTGGAATGATATTCCTGGCCTCAGGAGGCTTTCAACTGTCAATCTGAGTTCTTATAAAAGCATTATCAAAGCATATTGACCAGAGTGTAAATGATCAACCACCAGTCTTGTAAAACTAATGTAAACAATCAGGTCCAATTTATTGAAACTAGACTTACATTGCAAATAAATTAGTCTTAATTTGGCTATATTTGGCAGAAATTAGAGTAACGTTAGAGAAGAAATTGTTTTAGTGGATATCAAGTTCTAGTGCTGCTAATTGTATTTCAGGTTATATAATTACTATCTAAACTCACTTCCTAGATGGCTCCTTATTACATTACAGAAAAAGTTCATTGTTCATTCATTAAAAGGACATTGTAAGTTTATGCTATTCAATGATAGAAATATATCTTTGGACAAAGATATCTTAAAGGAAATCAACCCTGAATATTTATTGGAAGGACTGATGCTGAAGCTCCAATACTTTGGCCACCTGACGCAAAGAGCCAACTCATTGGAAAAGACTCTGATGCTGGGAAAGATTGAAGACAAGAGGAGAAGGGGATGACAGAGGATGAGATGGTTGGCTGGCATTACCAACTCAATGGACATGAGTTTGAGCAAACTCCAGGAGATGATGAAGAATTGGGAAGCCTGACGTGCTGCAGTCCATGGGTCTCAAAGAGTTGGACATGACTTAGCAGCTGAACAACAACAACCTAGATAGCTCCCTATTGCTGTATTACATTATAGCAAAAGTTCAGTTGAATTATTAAAAGTTCAGTTATTAAAATGGTAAGTTTTTTTCTGCTATTCAAAGATAGAAACATCTCTGGACAAAGATCAGATACCCAATAACCTACAACCAGGAGATTATATATACCCTGGAAAAGACATCATTTAAAGGACTCTTTCCTCATAGACAGGAAAACTCTTATCAGGAACTTTTAACTAAGTTGCTCACAACGAAACTGAAAGGAATTGACTCTTGGATTCACATTTCCTACTTAACAAGTGCCCGTAGCACTGGCCTGACCTACAGAGAGGAGTACTGGTCTGAAAGTCACTGTAAAACAATGCTCGAACAGAAATGATGCCCACCTCAGGATGAGAAGTTGACATCAGAAGTAGATAGCTATCCCAGGATGGGGAACCTGACCTATAGAGTTAGAGTGTTTTCTTGATTTATTGAACTTTTGTATAAATTATTTGTTTTTTCTGTCATGAGTATAATCCTATGCAGACTTAAAAACCAATCCAGTTGCTGGGTTTATGGTCAACTGTCTCTGTCCAGTACTTCTGGTTTATCTTGGTGGATTTTTCCTCTTCAAGGTTCTAATGGAATGGCTATTAGAAAATTTATTTTAGGAGAGTGAAATTGTAGTTCTGCTTGGTCCACTATATTGATATTACTAGATGGGATCTCTTCACTTGGCTAATCAATTGCAGTTAGGTTTTCAATAGGGTCTAATATAGATAGAGCACACAAATGGCCTATCAGTGAAATCCTTGCCTTACCTTGAGCATTCCTAACACCATGGCACAAAGTGAGCATGAACCTTGGTCAGATTCATTACCAGAGCGGGGAAGCTATGTACTAAAAAGAACGATGGGTGTCTCTCATCAGCCAGCTATACAGAGGGTTAACTTGCAAGCCACTGGAATTGCCAGTGACATGCACCCTGCAGAGAGTGCAGGATGGAGAAACAGAAAGAGGCATTCTGTGCTTCGAATACAGGGGCCCCTAGATGGTTAAAGTGCATATCTCAGGAAGAATTTCGCTGATCCCAGATTCTGGCATCTTCTCATACACAGAAGAGTACTAAAAACCATTAACTTGAGGTATCTGTTCTGGGTGATTAACAGTAACCTTTTACCAAGATGTATGCTTGACTACATGTATTTCCTAGCCAAATATTCTATATATACAAGCTCCTCCCCTGCCTCTGTAGAGCATTTCCTCAGAGCTATCTGAGAGTTTACTTCTCAGTAAGTTCCAGGAGTAAAGCTGAAATTCACAACTCTTATGTTGTGCGATATTCTGTGGTTTCCAACTAGCCACATGATCACAGGGTAAACATATATTTATGTTTAAATGCAAAATATATTTATAACCATTCTGTACCCATACAAACATTGTTTCTCACTTTTAGTACAGTATTCAATAAATTACATGAGATAGTCAACACTTTGTTTTAAAATAGGTTTTGTGTTCATTTTTCCCAGCTGTAGGCTAATATTAAGTGTTGTGAAAATATTTAAGGTAGGCCAGGCTAACCCTTGATATTAGATTGCATGTTTTAATGCATTTTCAATTTCTGATGAATTTGTGAAGATTTAACCCCACTGTAAGCTGAGGAAGATCTATATTCTAAAGAAAAAATCAAATAATTGTTTAAATATGATTGATCATACCATTATTTATAAATATGGTGTGTCCATAGTGTAGAATTCAGTATAAGCATTAAAATTGTGATATGAAATTGTATTTCTTAACATGAAGTAAACTTACTTCATTGTATTATTGAATGGAGTAAGCAGTTTACAGGAATATGTATAGCATTCATTTTTTATAAGTAGGACTTAATGTTAGTTAAGGCTTCCCTGGTGGCTCAGACGATAAAGTGTCTGCCCGCAGTGCGGGAGACCTGGGTTTGATCCCTGGGTTGGGAAGATCCCCTGGAGAAGGAAATAGCAACCCACTCCAGTACTCTTGCCTGGAAAATTCCAGGGACTGAGAGGCTCCTCAGAGCCTGGTAGGCTACAGTACATGGGGTCGCAAAGAGTCGGACACGACTGAGCGAGATAACGTTAGTTGTCTCCACTTTCAGTCTCTACTTCGTCTGCCATGCATTTCACTTTGTAAATCAAATATTTTAATTTACTAACTATACATATCAGTAAATATGAAAAAGGTTTAATATTTAGACTGAGTAGCAAGCACAAATCTATTTTAAGAGGGAGCATTATTGCTATTGTTAAAAGGCATTCCCTCCCCTTACAAAAGAGAAACTGAATTAAGAGTCTGGTTTATGCTTTGTTAAATTGAGGCCTATTATAAATTTTGAATTTATTTGAGCAAATATCAACTGAAATTGGTCAGTACCTAACCAAAACATTAGGAGCACTACACAGAAAGGGGTGCATGAAGAAACTTGTAGACAAAAGATGGAAGCAAAGTAAGAAAATTATTTTTTTGTTTTCTTTTTATGAAAATTATTGGTTAGGCTATAGCTTAAAACCTAGTTGACTGTGATTGGTTGTCCTTAGTGTTTTGATTTTGTAACCTTGAGGCATTTACCAAGTTTGCTGATGTAGGCACCATGGCATAAGAGCTGCCTCAGTCTAATGGCCTCCCTGCTGTTTCATTTAAAAGCTTCAGAAGAAGTCTTAAAGTGAGTCCTGAGAAACACTGTTCACATGGCAGTCACTGGACTGGATACCAGACTTCCCCAAACAAAGCTAGGACCTCAGCAATAACTTACACTAACCATATAATGTCCCCCATCATATTAATTGCTTCTGTTGAAAGAAAATTCAGGGTATTTAATTTTGTATGCATATTATATTGAACAAAAAACAAACTGTTCCAGAGCAAGGCATGTGTGCTCAGTTGTGTCCAACTGCAACATCATGTACTATAGCCTGCTGGGCTCCTCTGTCCATGGGATTCTCCAAGCAAGAATACTGGCGTGGGTTGCCATTTGCTCCTTCAAGGTATCCTCCCGATCCAGAGGTCGAACCTGCATCTCCTGTGTCTCTTGCATTAGCAGGTAGCTTGTTTACCACTAGTGCCACCTGGGAAGCCTGTTCCAGAACAAGGAGACTTCCAAACTGAAGGTAAAAAGAAGCTCAGTTCTCAATAGCTGTAGTTCAGTTTATAAAGCATGAAAAAGTATATTGTTTTCTATTGCGTTGGTTACTGGAAAATTACAGTATTCCTTTTCATTGCATAAATTTACATATCTGTAACTGATTTGCTGAAAAGCTGTAAGGTCATGCTGTGAGACCATGAAGAATCTTCAGTTTAGTTTAAAACCAGAGTATTCTGGGGAAATCTGGGCACACAGATTGTTATGATTACCAAATACTATATGATGATGAAACGCCTTTTACGAATTCACCATCACCAAGAATTTGTGCAATGAGAAGACTCTCAGAATGGCCAGAAAAGAGTTAAACACAGATTAACTCTTTCACTGAGGCAATCCATACATCAAAATTTATATGGAAAAAGAAGGCAAGCACTGTTCGGAATACTCTCGGTGCTTATTTAAAAAGAATATACTTAATTCTCAGTGTTTCTAAGATTTAAATTATAACGTACTAAATAAATATTAGCTTGACTTTTTTATTTCCTTATGTATTTATAACCAATAGAAAGAGAGTTTTTAAAGTGTTGACCCAAAAGTTTAATGCTATAGAGTAATCATAAGTTTTCAAATTATTTAAATAGCTTTGTATGGTTTCAATTTGCATAGTCATTTTTAGTCCACTGCTATTCAAAGTGAGAACTACCTGTACTTGAGAACATTTTTGTCTTGCATATTGACTAACAGCTGGCTGGATATAAAATTCTATGTTCTCAATTTTCTTCCTTTAATAAAGCTCTATTTCGTTGTCTTATTGCATCCATGATTACTGTTGAAAAGTCTGTTGATAATCTGATATTTGTTCCTTTGTATCTGATCTGTTCTTCTCTGTAAGCTTTTAACACTTTTCTTCACCTTTCATATTTTAAATATTATTAAAATGTGTCTTAATTGTGGGTTTTCAACCTCGGCTATTTAACATGCTTTTCACCTTTTTATAATATCAAAATTTTATCTTTTTTTTTTTTTATTATATTTTCTCCTCTACTGTTTTTTCCCTTCTTTCTGGAACACCTGTTTGTATCTGCCATGTCTCACAGATATTCTTTTATATTGTCCTTTCCCACTTCTTTCTGGGAAAATTTATCAATCTGCTGCTTTTCATTACTATTTTTTTTTCCTCTCAGCTTTATTCTGCTGTTTCACCTATTCTTCATATCCAGTATTTCTCCTTAATTCTTGTTTTACATTTTCCTGTTCTTGTTTCATTTTATTACTATCTCTTTTAGACTTCCCTGGTGGCTCAGATGGTAAAGCATTCTGCCTACAATTCAGGAGACCCGGGTTCAATCCCTGAGTTGGGAAGATCTCCTGGAGAAGGACATGGCAACCCACTCCAGTATTCTTGCCTGGAAAATCCCATGGACAGAGGAACCTGGTAGGCTATAGTACACGGGGTCACAAAAGAGTCAGACACGACTGAGCGACTTCAGTTTCACAATGTTTAGTGTATATAAGCCATCTAGTCCATGACATTTTGTTATAGCAGCCCAAATGGACTAAAACACAAAGATTTCCCTGAATTATCCAGGTAAACCTTAAATGTAATCATAAAGTCCTTAATAAAAGACAGGAAGAAAAGTTTAAGGATGAAAAAGATGATAGGATGATGGCGAAAAGGGAAGAAAAGTTGATGTGGGGTCATGGGCCAAGAAAGTGGGCAGCCTCTAGAGTCTGTCAGGAAAATATAAATGGATTTTTCCCTAAAACCTCCAGAAGGAGGCAATTCCACTGATATCTTGATTTTAGTTCATAAGACTTAGTTCAAACTTATGGCTCCATAATTTTAAGATATGTTTGTTTTGCTTTAAGTAAATGGTAATGTGTTACAGTAGCAATAGGAAATTGATACAGCACTCAAAGTGTTGGCTGGAGAATGGAATAAATTTATAGAAGTGTGACATTTATATGTGTGTGTGTGTGTGTGTATGTGTGTGTGTGTGTGTGCGCAACTGAATATTATACCTCTGAGCCAGGGCTCCCTAAAGCAGAACCTTAGGTGCAATCTAGATGTCCCCTGTTTATTTTGGGAAGTTAAATTCCCAACAAGAGATGTTATATATGCCCACATTATTGCAAAGTGTTGATGAGGGAGATGGTGCAGATCTGACCTAACAATAGTTTGTTTCATTTCTGACTGATTAATCAGAGTGTCCTAAAACCAGCTCAGTGGGTCGAATGAGACACACATCATCCTATTCCCTTTAGTTCTCCTTTCTCTCTTTCCATCTTGCCCCCAGACCAAACTGAACTCTAGTCTCTTTAGCTGCAAAATAAAAGCCCCAGCATTTCAATGGATGCAAGCACACATTGGTGGGAAATTGCAGTGATGTAATTGCCAGTATCAAAGAGCCAAAAGTGTCCTGTTTCACATATATACACACATGCACACAAACACACAGAATGATAGAGGCAGAAGGGAATACGTAAAGATATTAATTGTTCAGTATGACTTAGATTTTGATTTTTACTTTTAGCAACTTTTTATTTTTACTTGGTTATATCTGTAATTTTTCACAATGAGCAAGAGTTCTTTGCAAAATAAACTTTAAGATAGAAAATATGGCAATCAAGTATAACATTTTTAGTTGTTAGCAAGAGCTCAACAAAAATGTGAGAGGAGAAAAAGACAAAAATATGAGAGGATTATAAATTCCAAACACTGCAGCAGCAGCTTAATACAATAAGGGTGATGGAAGTTAGTTACAAAAATAAATCAGGCAACCAAAATTGTTAAGAGGCATGGACACGAAAGTCCCCAATGAAATCAGTGACACTGTGACTGTAACGTGTCTGAGTCCTCAAACTGTGATATGCTTCTAATTCCTATTTCTAAATTTTTGACCCAGCACCTTCAGCTTCGCTGAGAGGGCAGAACAGCTCTCCTTATTTAGGTAAGCAACTTTTCAGCTCTGGGAAGGTTTATAATTAAGTACAGAGGAAATAAGCAGATAGTATTAATACTTTAATTCAGGAAATCTGAGTATATTTACAGTAAGAAAAATCTGGCAGTTATTTAAATTTAAATTGAACAATATAGAAGAGTTTGACTCAATGTAGAAACTACATTGAATGTTACAAGATTTTGAGAGGTATTCTATACAGAAAAGTATTTGATGTTCAAAAGTTGTTTAAATGCTCAGTAAGATTTTGCTTATGAAAGTGTCAAGTTTACTGTCAGGAATTCAAAACGTGTAAAAAAGTCAAATATATTGAAATGTACAAATGTAATTTGAAACTAATTTTTTAAACCTGCTTATTTGCATATATAACTTAGATTTATAAATTGAAAAACACTTATAAATTATAGGTCAAAAATAGGTTTTAAAGTTTTCAACATTAATAAAACTAGCACTGCATTGTAAATTAAGTATACTTCAATAAAAAGTTCTTCCTTTAAAAAACAAAAATCATCATATATTTACTTCATATATTAATTTTCAATCCATGTAACTGTAGGTAATTATTTCTAAGCAGAAAAGCCATCCCCTCCAAAATTACAAAGTAAATGACTCATTATCAATGACTACTTACATAAACAGCAGAGGATAACAATCTCAGGTTTTAAAAATGTGATGACATGTATGTCATATTTAAACATAATGTAAAAAATGTATATATATGCCAATCAAAGCCTTAATTTGACATCCCCCTACCCCTAAAATTTTGAAAAAATTACCACTTGTGAACTCTGAAAAGTAGTGAAAGTGTTAGTCCCTCAATCGTGTCTGACTCTTTGCAACCCCATGGACTGTAATCCACCAGGGTCCTCTGTCCATGGAATTCAGGTAAGAATACTGGAGTGGGTTGCCATACTCTACACCAGGGAATCTTCCTGACCCAGCAATCCAACCTGGCTCTCCTGCATTGCAGGAAAATTACTTACCATCTGAACCATTAGACTGAACCTACAAGAATATCAGACAGTAAAAATAAGCACAATTTAAAATCAGACTTGCAGCAAAAATACCATGTTGTATTTCTTTAAGCAGCTATTGTTTACAGATATCAAAAATCAACTACAGTCCCCACCTGATCAAGTCTACCTGAAAGGGCAGTACACAAAGGTAGTATCCAGACCTACTTATAAAGGATTTTTTCATTTGTTTATTCATTCACTCATTTCAAAAACATCCATTATCAGTAACTGGTGTGTGAGAGAAAGCTCCATGCTCACAAGGAGTTCATTTTCCAGAGAAATAATCCTACCTGTGCAGGAATTATTGACAGAGGCCAGGTTATGAATAACTTAAATGTCATGCAAATGACACTTTGGCCTGGTGGAGTGTTTTAAGCTGGAGAAAACCCTAATTTGGTTTATATTTTTAGAAAACTCACTGGGACAGCCCTTTGGAGGTTTGTTTAGAGGCCAAAGACTAAGGAGACTGAGACCAAATAGGAAACTATTACTAAGTTAGTTACATCTATGAGTAACTAGCTCTGCTCTGCTGTCCAAAAGTCAGGTGAACGTAGTAAGTGGTCTGACTATTCATAGATTCACAGTGTTAGTTCTGGCTAATCAAGTTCAGTTCAGTCAGTTACTCAGTCGTATCTGACTCTGCGACGCCACGGACTATAGCATGCCAGGCCTCACTGTCCATCACCAATTCCCGCAGTTTACTCAAACTCCTATCCATTGAGTCAGTGATGCCATCCAACCATCTCATCCTCTGTTGTCTCCTCCTCCTGCCTTCAATCTTTCCCAGCATCAAGAGTCTTTACAAATGAGTCTGTTCTTCTCATCAGGTGGCTAAAGTATTGGAGTTTCAGCTGCAGCATCAGTCTTTCCAATGAATATTCAGGACTGATTTCCTTTAGGGTGGACTGGTTGGATTTCCTTGCAGTCCAGGGGACTCTCAAGAGTCTTCTCCAACACCACGGTTCAAAAACATCAATTCTGCAGTGCTAAGCTTTATAGTCCAACTCTCACATCCATACCTGATTACTGGAAAGACCATAGCTTTGACTAGACAATAAGTACCAATAAGTTGGCAAATTAATGTCTATGCTTTTTAATAAGCTGTCTAGGTTGGTCATAACTTTTCTCCCAAGGAGCAAGCGTTTTTTAATTTCACGGCTGCAGTCACCATGTGCAGTGATCTTGGAGTTCCCCCCCCACCCAAGAAAACAATAAAGTCTGCCACTGTTTCCCCATCTATTTGCATGAAATGATGGGACCGGATGCCATGATCTTAGTTTTCTGAATGTTGAGTTTTAAGCCAACTTTTTTACTCTCCTCTTTCATTTTCATCAAGAGGCTTTTTAGTTCTTCACTTTCTGCCATAAGTTCTGTGTCATCTGCATATCTGACGTGATTGACATTGCTCCCACCAGTCTTGATTCCAGCTTGTGCTTCATCCAGCCCAGCATTTCTCATGATGTACTCTGCATATAAGTTAAATAAGCAGGGTGGCAACATACAGCCTTGACGTACTTCTTTCCCGATTTGGAGCCAGTTTGTTGTTCCATGTCCAGTTCTAACTGTTGCTCCTTGACCTGCATACAGATTTCTCAGGAGGCAGGTCAGGTAGTCTGGTATTCCCCATTGCTTTCAGAATTTTCCCCAGTTTCTTGTGATCCACACAGTCAAAGGATTTGGCATAGTTAAAAAGGCAGAAATAGATGTTTTTCTGGAACTCTCTTGCCTTTTTGATGATCCAGCAGAGGTTGGCAATTTGATCTCTGGCTTCTCTGTTTTTTTCTAAATCCAGTTAGAACATCTGGAACTTCATGGTTCACGTATTGCTGAAGCCTGGCTTGGAGAATTTTGAGCATTACTTTACTAGCATGTGAGATGTGTATAAGAGACAGATCAAAAACNAACTGTTGCTCCTTGACCTGCATACAGATTTCTCAGGAGGCAGGTCAGGTAGTCTGGTATTCCCCATTGCTTTCAGAATTTTCCCCAGTTTCTTGTGATCCACACAGTCAAAGGATTTGGCATAGTTAAAAAGGCAGAAATAGATGTTTTTCTGGAACTCTCTTGCCTTTTTGATGATCCAGCAGAGGTTGGCAATTTGATCTCTGGCTTCTCTGTTTTTTTCTAAATCCAGTTAGAACATCTGGAACTTCATGGTTCACGTATTGCTGAAGCCTGGCTTGGAGAATTTTGAGCATTACTTTACTAGCATGTGAGACGAGTTCAATTGTGCAGTAGTTTGAGCATTCTTTGGCATTGCCTTTCTTAGGGATTGGAATGAAAACTGACCTTTCCCAGTCCTGTGGCCACTGCTGAGTTTTCCAAATTTGCTGACATATTGAGTGCATCACTCAATATGGGTTAGAAACCCCTACCATTTAAATTTTTTTAGTACTATGAGGAAGTAGTATTGGCAGTCTCATTGTACAAGGAAGTCCTGTTGTATTTGTCACAAGACATGGAAACATTTTATTTTCATACGTACAGGAAATTTTGACCTGTAAGCTATTAAGACTGTTGCTTTAGCAAAACACTATAAACATTTCATCAAAGACACAATGCATACTGTGTCCCAAGAGGTGCCTACAACTTACCTGAACATGCTTGCTTTCCTTCTTTGCCCACATCCAGAAGCATCCCAGTTGCTCATCACCCTCATCATGGAAACTGTGTCATGGTAACCCCTATCACTTAATCTTGATATTCTTCCCATTTCACAAAGGGAAAAAGCTCAAAAAGTAGAGACTCTCCTGTCTTAAGTCCAAAAGTAGACATTCTAATCTATTTATGTTAAAGTAAAACTGGTCATAGCAAACACCCTCTTTCAACAAAACAAGAGAAGACTCTACACATGGACATCAATAGATAGTCAATATCAAAATTAGATTGATTATATTCTTTGCAGACAAAGATGAAAAAGCTCTATACAGTCAGCAAAAACAAGACCAGAAGGTGTCTGTGGCTCATATCATGAGCTCCTTATTGCCAAATTCAGACTTAAAGAACGTAGGGGAAACCATTACACCATTCAGATATGACCTAAATCAAATCCCTTACAATTATACAGTGGAAGTGAAAAATAGATTTAAGGGGCCTGGAGTGTCCTACGAGCAGAGGANGTCAGCAAAAACAAGACCAGAAGGTGTCTGTGGCTCATATCATGAGCTCCTTATTGCCAAATTCAGACTTAAAGAACGTAGGGGAAACCATTACACCATTCAGATATGACCTAAATCAAATCCCTTACAATTATACAGTGGAAGTGAAAAATAGATTTAAGGGGCCTGGAGTGTCCTACGAGCAGAGGAGCCTGGAGGGCTACAGTCCATAGGGTCGTAGAGTCGGACATGACTGAGCAATTTAGCGTGCACGCACCAACATATGAATTAAGAGTTTGGTGGAGGCGGCTGCGGAGCCGGCTCACTGAGCTCGGCCGAGAAGATCCACCCCGCGTCCGAGGACAGGGGCGGCAGCCGGGAGACAGCGGCAGAGAGTCCCGGGCTGTGANGGGATGTCGGCCTGGAGGAGCCACCCCGCGCCCAAGGCCAGGGGTGTCGGCTGGGAAGACTCAGAATGATAAGGACTCAACAAACCAGTATGTTTTACTTATACATTGTTCTCCTAATCTATGTTAATGAAACTATATATTTACTTGGAAACCTGCCTTTCTTCAAGATTCATGTCAATGTTTCTTCATGTTTTATGGCCTGGAATGACTCACCCTGTGCCAGTGTTATTTCAAAATGCATGTTGTGGGTGAGGGGCCTGGTGCCAGTTTGTGAGTTTTGAGACATATCCTTTCTCTAGTTAATGTAGCTTGCTGATAGGTATATAACTTACTCCTAAAGACTAGCAAAGGGGCACTCTTTCTGCCCTCTTCTGATGTCTAAGTCAGAAGCTTTCTCTATCTCTTTTATACTTTAATAAAACTTTTTAACATAAAAGCTCTGAGCGATCAAGCCTCGTCACTGGCCCTGGATTGAATTCCTGTCTTCCAGAGGCCAAGAATCCTGGCATCTTTCATGGCTCAGCAACACCTTTCAATTAGGGATCCAGTTGCAGCAAAACCAGGCCATCCCAGGGGAAAACCCTTAAGCTGTCGCCTGGTTTTAGAAGGAGTGAGGCTGCAAATGGCTTCTTTCTTTTCCTGGGATAGGCTTTTCTAACGTTCTGTGAGAAAGAAGCCTATGTAGGTCACCCTAGTTGGTGTCTCTTGGTGGGGGTGGGGGGTGGCACCTTACATCCATTATTGGCTAGGTGGTCCGGAACGGTTACAGTATCTTTGTCAGAGGCCTCCTTAGCAGCGCTGGCATTGAGAGTGTTTTCTACATAGTGGAGGAAGGTAGGGAAGAGATGAAGAAGGTCCTAAGGAGGAGGGCAGGAACTGGTACTACCTCAGCAAAGGAGAGCCCACATCCCCTTTGAAGGACTTTGTTTTGCTATAAGGCTATTAAAAAAACTGGACATAAGGAATTTCACCTTACTTCTTTTGTCTCTGGCATAACAAGTACAACTGTAAAACGGCATTGTAACTTAGCAACCCATTGACAGGCCAACTTTCCTCAGAATGATAAGGACTCAACAAACCAGTATGTTTTACTCATACATTGTTTACTTCCAGTCAATACTGGGGCCAGGCTGTATAACACAGGAAGATTAAATATTTGGAGTCATGGGGTGATACCCAGTAAAAATTCCAGTTCTGCATGATGCACCCTAGTGGGCTATCCTTTGGCATGGTGGATGTTTTGTTCTTAGATATTCCATTTTGGATTTCTTTCCAACTACTGAGGGGGTAGTTGGAGAGACTTATTGGCAGGCAAATGCCAGAATATTTGACCCAAGATTTATAGTTCAGGAAACTTAGAACCAGGACCAAACTGTTAATGGGTCCCTCACAAGACCAAAATAGGAGGTGTACAAATGTCATGGACTCTGATATAACTGAGAGTCCTACTTGAATTTCTAATAACCTGTGTTTGAGACAGTAAGTCCCTCCTCAGTCAGAATATCCCACAGGAGGTAAGAATGTCTCCAGGCCATGGCAGCTTAGCCACCTTAGTTCCTGACCACGTTGACCTGTTAGGTAGTGACATAGCTGTCTGGGGGTGGGGGTTGGGGGCAGTCTTTTCCTCCTTTCAACTGAAAAGGAGTTTTTGGACTTCTGAGTGAGAGCTAAAAGTAGGAAGTAGTCCCACAGGGGATGTACCAGATCTCTGGGGCAGCTGGCATTCTATGCTGATGCCAGAAGAGCCCTGAAAGCTTGGGCAATAAGGAATCATCGAGGGTTCACCTCCCAAGCAGTTGTAGGAGGAGAGCTTGGGCAGTGAGTGTTTCCTGATCTTGCCAGCAGTTCAAAGGGTGTCCCAATAAAGGGCTTCTGGATTTGCAAGCAGCTTATAAGACACCCCAGCCTACCTTAGAGAAATTAGCACTGACCAGGAGAGGTCAAGTCACTAGTCGTGTATACCTACCTTAGGGCCTTTTCCTTTTTGGGCATCCCTGGGTGTCCTTTCCTAAATTTGGATTGAGCATCTTTCTGTTTTGTCAGATAGTTGTCATTTTTGGCCTTTTCCTGGTCTTGCCTCTTGGCTCTTGGGCCTGGCCACTTTCTTTTACCAAACCAAAAGTGACTATGGGGAATGCTACTGTTGGTCCCGGGAGGTCAGCGAAGAGGCAGAAAGCCCTCGGGCAGCCAACACTGCCTAGGACAGGGGTCAAGGGGAGAGCACCACTGGCAAGACTGCAGTGGCCTCCTCTCATCCACAGGCCCCCACCGTCCCTATGTTACCAAACAAAACTTGGGTCTGCTCACCACACACAGTAAAGCCAATCTAGAGACACCAGGTTGTCTCCAGAAGGAAAGTGCAGCATTTATTGTAGATACCATACAAGGAGTCCGGGGCAGCTAATAACTCAAATAAATCTGAACTCTCCAGTGGGTTTCAGGAAGCATTTTTAAAGGCAAGGTGAGCTTTGCCTTTAAAGGAAGGGAGTCACCAGGTATTTATTTGATCAGCTGATGTGCAGTTCTCTGATTGGCTGATGGTGAAATAGCAGGGCAGTGTCTCAGGGGTTAACATTATTAATCCTCAGGCTTCAGTAGGTCTGGGGGCTATGTGCTTATGCTCATCTAGTAGCTAACTTCTGTTTGGTGGAAGTTTTAGCATCTGTAAAACAACTCAGGAAATGTGCATCAGATACTGTTATCTAGGTACCTCAGGGGTGAACTGAAGACTGCCAAACATAAAATTCAAAACTTACTATAGGATTTTAACAAAATGAGTATGAAACAACTTCAGATAATTCTGTAATCCTCTTTATTACCCACTCCAGTGTTCTTGCCTGGAGAACCCCAGGGACCGGGGAGCCTGGTGGGCTGTCGTCTATGGGGTCGCACAGAGTTGGACATGACTGAAGCGACTTAGCAGCTGCTGCTGGTTTATTACCTATATTGGATTAAATTTAATGATTCATAATTTTTAAATTACTCCAAAATAACAGCAACTTTAAAATTTTTGTTTAACCTTCTCGTATAAAAGAGGTCTGGAAGGTGGAGGTCTGGACTTGGTTCAGGAGACAAGAATAACTTCCTAAATTGTTTTCTTGTGCCAGATTCGGCTCTCAGCCTATGCGGTCTTATATAGACATCCTGGCATTCCTAATGACAGACTCCTTGAGAGCAGGATGCACGTCTAATTCTCATCTTCTTCTCATCTTTACTGTTGGCACTATGTCAGAACAAGTCTTCAGTGTATGGATGCTCAGGTGGATGGATGGAACTCCATATATGGAACTCAATATCTAGTTTCAACTATCCTAACAAACACAAGAAAAAACTTACCTCGGGATGCAGCAGTGGGCCCAATAGTGCCAACAACAAGGATGATAAAAGAATTTACTGAGCCAGAAGTGAGGGTAGAAAGCAAGATTTATTGAGTACACTGCAAGGAAGCTGTGGGCAAGACCAAGAGGGGGTCTGCACCTGGGGAAAGGAACTGGGCTTCTTTCATGGTCCCCTCTGGTCACCCTTGGATTAATATTCTACCCAAGGGTGGTTAGGGCTTCCTGGAACTTCAACTGCTTGTAACTGCTGGTAACTTTCCATTGGGGGAGGGTGAGATGGTCTTATCTTGAAATGTCCTCCCCAGCCTAAGACTGTTTTATTGTTAAGCTCCACAGAAATCATATGACCTCACACAGGCTTTACTGCTTTCCCTGTAACTAGATGAACAGACCTTGTAGAGCAGGTGTTGGCAAACCAGCTAACAGATTTTTTTACACTAGATGGGTCACAAGATCTCTGTCTCTATTCACCTCTTCTGTTGTTATATGATAATAACCATATAAAATATCTAAATGAATGATCATATGTCAATAGCACTGGCATTTGAATTTCTTTCATGTGATTTTCACATGTCTTTAAATGGTCTCCTTTTAATTTGTAACCATTTAATATTGTAAAAACCATTCTTACCTTGTGGGCAGCACAAAAAAACAGGCAGTGAGTGGTAGTTTGCTAATGCCTGGCCTAGCAAGGCAAATGATTAAAATTAGGAGCTGAAAAAGGCAGTAAAATGTTGTGGTAGAAGCCCTAAGAAGAAGGTCAGGGTGGAATATAGCTGGCTTTCACTTTTTTAATAGTTTTCCTTTCTAGAGACATTCCACGTCTCTTTCCTGTGCTCCACTTCTTCAGGATGGCTTTCAAAGGCACGCACATTTTTTCATGTGTCTTCAAAGTTCTCTCTTGCACGACTATTTGTGTTTAAAAATGTTTCTAGAAGACTGAAAAACATTCAAGCCCCAAAGTAACTGCTTTCTAATGAAGGGCTTTAGTTCATTGGTTCATTGAGAGACAGCATTTCATTAATGCACATAAATCTCTGTGTGCCTCCCAAATGAAATATAATGCTGGATTCTATTCCTTTCAAAAAAGCCACATGCTTCTGTTTGCGTGACGTGGGGGCAGCCCAGAAGGCAGAAACAGATTTATATAGATGTGCTTCAATGGGTAGTGAAGGCCATCTGAATGGGGCGAAGGGAAGGACATCTTGCAGTACTGTTTTGGAGATTGAGTGGGCTTGAAACCTCATTGTTCTTTTAAAAAGTGTCTGGATTTATGATCATTTCATTCTTGATACATGAATGAAACAAAAGTTACAAATTATAACAGATCACATGTTCAGTTCAGTTTGGTTCAGTACAGTTGCTCAGTTGTCTGTGGCTTTTTGCGACTCCATGAATCGCAGCACACCAGGCCTCCCTCGCTGTCCATCACCAACTCCCAGAGTTCACTCAGACTCACGCCCATCAAGTCAGTGATGCCATCCAGCCATNAGCCCAGAGCACGGACAAACGCCCTGCTGCGGCGTTGGGTTTCTGCAGGCGACCTCGCAGCCCCGAGACCGAGGAAGGTCAACGGGGCAGAGGAAGGCGTCCTTCCCAGCTCCGGGAATGACAGGACGCCCGGGAGGCAACGCCGCGATTTAGGCTGTTAGTTTCCTCCTACGGATAGGGAAACAGACCGGAGCGCCGCGGGGACTGCCCACGGTCGGTGGCAGACGCTAAATCCGAGACTCTGGTCCTCCGCTGCCATTCTCTTTCCTTGAGGGATAGTTAGGACCACCCCGGCTAGCCTCGCCCTTTTCCTGGTCTCTGTGTACGGGCGTTGCCAGTTGCCGCACTGCGCCCGCAGTATCCAGGGCGAGAATTGGAGGGTGGGTGTAACCCCGCCAGCCCCTGCTTGTCTCTTGTTCTCCCTGGAGGTGAAGGGACACAAGGGCGGATCCGATGATGATCTCACTATGCGGACCATTAGCAAAAACCTGCAGGTGTGTGTGTGCGCGCGTAGGCGTGCGCGCTTTCCCCCTAGAGAACTAAACCTTCTAAGGGGAAATTGGCTTTTAGGAATGCATTTCTAGAGTGCCCGGCACCAGATATTTTAGGTGAGAAGATAAAACCATGTTTGTTTAGCGTTATTAAAATTAGAATTTTTTTAAAAGGATAAGCTTATTACAAAACATTCAAGAAACAGAAAAATGTAAAGAAAATAAAAATAACTGAAAACTTCATCTCCTAGATTGTTTTTTCTTAGGTATCTTAAAATTTTCTCTGCATGCACACCTTTAAACCAGTAAGGTAGGCAAAAAAATTATTTTAATTTGTATGTCTGATTATCCAGAGGTAATCAGCTTTTTCCTCTCTGAATTGGCCTTTTGCATTTGTGTAAGGGAACTATTAATTCTCTTACCCCTTTCAGTCAGTGTCTTACTGTTGATGAGTTTTAAGTGCTTATTATATATTACACATTAAAGTACTGATAGTAATTCTGTCATCTGTGTTGCACAGTCTTTTGCCTCATTTTTTAAGATTTATTTTTAATTAAAAGATAATTACAATATTGTGTTGGTTTTTGCCGTACATCAACATGTTTTTTGTTTTTTTGGGGGGGGGGTCAGCTTTTCATCTTTGGCCATTCAGTTCTATTCTTTTTCTTTATGGTTTCTGCTTGAGAGTCTTGTTGAGAAAGGCCTTTCCTAACTCGAGTTTGTATAAATATTCACCTATATGTTCTTCAGGTATTTTTAAGCTTTTGTTGAAAAATTTTAATGTGTCATTTATTCTAATTTGAGATGTAAAGTGGAGAGTTAATTACTTTTCGTAAATGGTAGTCAGTTGCTGCAAAGCTAAGTTCATTTTTTATGCCTGATTTATACTGCTACAATTATGGTATATTAAATTATTATATATTTATGTCTGCAGATTTTTGCATGTGTCTATTGGTATATTTCGGTGCCAGGGCCATGTTATTTTAATTACTGAAGTTTTATAACAAATTTAATATCTTTGTTATTACCCAGTATCATCCACCTGGCTTTTTAAAAAATCGGTTTTATTAAGATATAGTTTACATTCATGCTCCATTGCTCAGTTGTGTCCAGCTCTTTTCAACTCTATGGAGCCTGCCAGGCTCCTCTGGTCATGGAATTTCCCAAGCAAGAATACTAGAGTGGGTTGCCATTTCCTCCTCCAGGGCATCTTCCCGACCCAGGCATCAAATTCAAGTCTCCTGCATTATCAGGAGAATTCTTTACCACCGAGCCACGTGGGAAGCCCCATACTTTGGTCAAATTATCCCATCCTGTCTCTGCTCCACCAAAAGAGACAAATCATCTTTGGGTTCCTATAGGATCTTTGATAATTAGGGTCCTGAGAGTAGGTCCCCCGAGGGGCACATTCACTACCCCAGTGCCTGGTACAAGACTCAGTATTGGTTGAATTAAACTATGATCATAGAAGTAATGCATGTGCTTTCAGAAGGGTAGAAAGCAAGAGTAGAACCCTCCATCCCTCATACTTTCATCTCTCCTTCACTAAAGTGTACTCCACATTAAAAATAAAATGATCATACCATGTACCCTTTTCTACAATTTGCACTGACATAGTTTACATTTTTCAATTAGAGACTTTCAGACTGCTTTGTTTGATACAATGAATTACCATAAACTGGGTAGCTTAAGCAGAACATTCATGTCCCACAGTTCTGGAGTCTGAAGTCTGAGATTAGGGTGGGTGCCAGCATAGTTGGGTTCTGATAAGTGGCTCTTTTCCTGGTTTATGGATGGCTGCCTTCCTGATTTGTACTTACTGACAGAGGAGAAAGAGAAAGCAAGCTGTCTTCTGTTTCTTCTAATAAGGGCACTAGTCCCAGCAAAAGAGTTCCACGGGCATGACATTACTATCTCCTAAAGACCTCATCTCCAAACATCATCACACCAGGTATTCAGATTTTGATTATGAATTTGGGGATGGGGGACACAAACATTCAGTCCACAGCAGAGATTTAGGTAAGGCTTTTTAAAGGTCAGTGTATTTAAACCTTTCTTTTCCTTTTTAATGTGTCCATATCATCCCCAGGTATAATTATCTAAACATTGTTCCCTGTTTCTGGCCATTTCCTTCCCTGTAGTTTGTCTAGCCATCTCGATGCCCTGTCCTCCATCTATTCCTCTCCCTCTCTTTCTCCCTATCTTTCTTACTTGCAAGCAAAATTTCTGTGAACATTCCTTGTCTATGTTTGGTAGCATGCGTTGGCATTTCTGCAGAGTAGATTGCTAGAAGTAGAATTTCTATGTCAAAGGAGATGCACATATAAAATTTTTGTAGATATCATCCAAACTTTCTCTCTAAAGGTCACACCAGTTTATATAAAAGTGCCCATCTACTGTACTGGCTCACTCTCTCAAAGAAAATTGAATTGATGTTATCTTAAATGTAGAGATTGATTTTGGAGCAAGAGATCTTCATCTCCTCTTTTAATAGTGAAGGTTCTCAGCAGGGAAGATGTTACTTTTATCCATTTATTAGACTTTTACAGTGTCCTTCAGTGGGATTTTATAGAAGTGTATATGCTACATATTTTTTAAGTTTATTTTAGATATTTTTGGTTTCTTTTTTTGTCCACTTTGACTGAGATGTTTTATCCCATTGATTAGTAATTGTCTGATTATATGAAAGCGATCATATATATGTATGAGTATGTGGTGTGTAACATAGCATAGGCTTCCCAGGTGTCACAGTGGTAAAAAGAATCCCCTGCCAATGCAGGAAATGCAGGAGACAGTGCTTCCCTGGTGACTTAGATGGTAGAGACTCTGCCTGCAATGCTGGAGACCTTAGTTCAATCCCTGAGTTGGGAAGATCCCCTAGAGCAAGAAATGGCAACCCACTTCAGTATTCTTGCCTGGAAAATTCCATGGACAGAAAAACCTGGTGGGCTACAGTCTGTGGGGTCACAGAGTCTGACATGACTGAGTGAGCACACACACAGATCATAGCATATATTATTTTTGCATACTAATTCTGCTACCAAACACATTCTGAAAGTCTGTACCATTTCTAATCATCTTCCAGTTGATTTTCTTGGCTTTCCAGTCTATGCAGAGACAATATTGCATAATGGTTGAGAACATGAGTTCTGTAAACAGTCTGCTTGCTTTTCAAGTTTTGCCACCTATTTAAAGCTTTGCTAACCTTGGGTACAAGTTAATTGTGCCTTAATTTTTTTCAGATATAAAATGGAATTAATAATAGAACTTCTCATAGGCTTCTTATGATAATAAATGAGATGCTTAAAACAGTGCCCATAAGAAGTGCTCAGCAAGCACTTCCAAGTAAGTTGATCTCTGCACATTATATGACCACTCTTTGCTACTCCCAATTTTATATCTTAGGAATTAAACCCTATAGAAGTCTTTTATTTGCTTCAGTTCAGTTCAGTTCAGTCACTCTGTCATGTCCGACTCTTTGTGACCCCATGAACTGCAGCACACCAGGCCTCCCTGCCCATCACCAACTCCCAGAGTTCACTCAGACTCACCCCCATTGAGTCAGTGATGCCATCCAGCCATCTCATCCTCTGTCGTCCCCTTCTCCTCCTGCCCTCAATCCCTCCCAGCATCAAAGTCTCTTCCAATGAGTCAACTCTTTGCCTGAGGTGGCCAAAGTACTAGAGTTTCAGCTTTAGCATCATTCCTTCCAAAGAAATCCCAGGGCTGATCTCCTTCAGAATGGACTGGTTGGATCTCCTTGCAGTCCAAGGGACTCTCAAGAGTCTTCTCCAACACCACAGTTCAAAAGCATCAATTTATTTGCTTAACAAACATTAAATCTTTTCTGTGCAAAGAATCCTGTTCTGGATCTGTGAAGGATATCAAAGATAAATCAAACTGAGTCTACTAATAGGGGTTTATAAGTCCAGTTCAGTTCAGTTCAATCACTCAGTCATGTCCAACTCTTTGCGACCCCATGAATCGCAGCATACCGGGCCTCCCTGTCCATCACCAACTCCGGAGTTCACTCAAACTCATGTCCATCAAGTCGGTGATGCCATCCAGCCATCTCATCCTCTGTTGTCCCCTTCTCCTCCTGCCCCCAATCCCTCCCAGCATCAGAGTCTTTTCCAATGAGTCAACTCTTCATATGAGGTGGCCAAAGTATTGGAGTTTCAGCTTTAGCATCAGTCCTTCGAATGAACACCCAGGACTGATCTCCTTTAGGATGGACTGGTTAGATCTCCTTGCAGTCCAAGAGACTCTCAAGAGTCTTCTCCAACACCACAGTTCAAAAGCATCAATTCTTCGGCGCTCAGCTTTCTTCACAGTCCAATTCTCACATCCATACATGACCACTAGGAAAACCATAGCCTTGACTAGATGAACTTTTGTTATAAGTCCAACTAGGTTGTAAATCACAGGCCATGAATCAAGCCATGTAAAATGGCATACATCATATAAAAAGTATAAGCTGTGAAATTTTTCCTGTGTTTGAATTCCCTGCTTTCACCTTGGTAGCATTTTTTTTCCATTTAAATGAGATTAGTTCCATTAATGTTTGAGAGTTGCTCTTTGGTCAGAAGAAATATACGTAAGTCTAGTCCAGAACTTGGATACATAGTAGGAGCTTAACTGTTATTGTTTACTTGCTAAGTCATGTCCAACTCTTTGTGACCCCGTGGACTGTAGCCCACCAGGCTCCTCTGTCCATGAGATTTCCCAGGCAAGAATACTTTTGTGGGTTGCCATTTCCTTTACCAGGGCATCTTCCTAACCCAGGAATTGAACCATTGTCTCCTGCATTAGGAGGTGGATTCCTTATGGCTAAGCCACCAGGGAAGCCCAGGAACTTAATAAGTGGTAGCTACAAATAGATGCAGTTTAAAGTAGAAAGTAACAAATGAATGTTCTGGAATGAAAATTCATGTAAAGGACCCTAAGCCTTGAAGAAAAAAAGAAATTATTTCTGTCTGGGCGTGTTTACCTGAAACAGATTGCCATTTATTTCTCCAGCAAAGATGGGTTTATTTGGGATCGGCAGAGAACTGCAATTCAGGATCTACAACCATGGTGAGTCATGTGCAAGTTTCTGCACATCAAGGGAAGGCAAGTGTCTTTACAGAGGGGAAAAGAATGTTGGAAGGCAATAGTAAACGAAGAGCTCATGACTTTTTATTGGCTGAGTCCTTGCCAGGAACGAAGGGAAGTCTTTCTTCTTCCTGGTGACTCTCTGTTGTCATTCTAGGACCTGAGAGCTCCCTTTCTGGTCCTCAAGCTCTATTTAATTGAGTTTTCTATTTATTAATTTTTTTTATATCTCCCCCTTTTGATGAAGATGCTTATCAAGTGTCAGGTTTTCTACTTTCAGACGCATTTTGTTCTTCAAGGTAAGGAAAGACATTTTCTAGGTATTATGTCTCATGTTGGAGGGAATAGATTAGGAGTCTAATTATTAAGGTCACATGTGAGTAACAAGGAGGGGTAGGAGGGAGAATGATCAGGCAATTTTCATTTAAAGTTCATGTGTTATCAATATCATAGACATTAGGGATTTCCCTGGTGGTCCAGCAGTTAAGAACCACCTTCCAATGCAGGAGGTGTGGGTGTGATCCCTAGTCAGGGAACTAAGATCCCACATGCCATGGGGCAACTAAGGCCACACATCACAACTAGAGAGAAGCCCTCCCACTGAAACAAAAAAAATCTCTCAAGCCAACAATTGAGACTGGATGCAGCCAAAAATAAATCAGTTCAGTACAGTCACTCAGTCATGTCTGACTCTTTGTGACCCCATGAACCGCAGCATGCCAGGCCTCCCTGTCCATCACCAACTCTCGGAGTTCACCCAAACCCATCTCCATCGAGTCGGTGATGCCATCCAACCATCTAATCTTCTGTCGTCCCCTTCTCCTCCTGCCCTCAATCTTTCCCAGCATCAAGGTCTCTTCCAATGAGTCAGCTCTTCGCATCAGGTGGCCAAAGTATTGAAGTTTCAGCTTCAATATCAGTCCTTCCAATGAACACCCAGGACTGATCTTTAGGATGGACTGGTTAGATCTCCTTGCAGTCCAAGAGACTCTCAAGAGTCTTCTCCAACACCACAGTTCAAAAACATCAATTCTTCTGTGCTCAGCTTTCTTCACAGTCCAACTCTCACATCCATACATGACCACTGGAAAAACCATAGCCTTGACTAGACGGACCTTTGTTAGCAAAGTAATATCTCTGCTTTTGAATATGCTATCTAGGTTGGTCATAACTTTCCTTCCAAGGAATAAACATCTTTTAATTTCATGGCTTCAGTCACCATCTGCAGTGATTTTGGAGCCCCCAAAATTAAAGCCAACCACTGTTTCTACTATTTCTTCATCTATTTGCCATGAAGTGATGATTGAGCTTTAAGCCAACTTTTTCACTCTCCTCTTTCACTTTTATCAAGAAGCTCTTTAGTTCTTCTTCACTTTCTGCTATAAGGGTGGTGTCATCTGCATATCTGAGGTTATTGATATTTCTCCTGGCAATCTTGATTCCAGCTTGTGCTTCTTCCAGCCCAGAGTTTCTTATGACGTATTCTACATATAAGTTAAATAAGCAGGGTGACAATATACAGCCTTGACGTACTCCTTTATCTATTTGGACCCTAAGCACTTAAATGTGGTTCATGTTGAATTGAGATATGCTGTGAATATAAAATACACACCTGAATTTCAAAGACCTAGTATGGAAAAAAGAATATAGAATGCCTCATTTGTAATTTTTTATATTGATTTCATGTTGAAATCATAATTTTGATGTGTTGTGTTAAAATACATTATTAAAATGAATTTCATCTGTTTACTTTTACTTTTTTATTGTGGCTGCTAGAAAAATTTTAACTACATATATGGCTCACAGTATATTTCCGTTGGGCAGTCATAGTCTAGAGCATAAGGTTGGTAAACTATGAGTTGCAGGCCAGATTTGGTCTACAGCCTGTTTTGATGTGACTTGAGTGCTAAAAATAGTTTTTACATTTTTTCAAAGAGTTAAAGAAATAATGTAGGGGGAATATGCAACTGTGTGTGATCCACAGAGTCTAAAAAAGTTACTATCTTGCCTTTATTAGTCTAGAACATACAAAGAGGGCAGTAGAACAAGATATCAAGGGAGGGCAGCATCCAGATCATAAAGGGCCTTTTCAATCACAATAAGATGTTTCAGTTCAGTTCAGTTCAGTCGCTCAGTCGTGTCGGACTCTGTGACCCCATGAATTGCAGCACGCAAGGCCTCCCTGTCTGTCACCAACTCCCAGAGTTCACTCAGACTCACGCCCATTGAGTCAGTGATGCCATCCAGCCATCTCAGCCTCTGTCGTCCCCTTCTCCTCCTGCCCCCAATCCCTCCCAGCATCAAAGTCTCTTCCAATGAGTCAACTCTTTGCCTGAGGTGGCCAAAGTACTGGAGCTTCAGCTTTAGCATCATTCCTTCCAAAGAAATCCCAGGGCTGATCTTTAGAATGGACTGGCTGGATCTCCTTGCAGTCCAAGGGACTCTCAAGAGTCTTCTCCAACACCACAGTTGAAAAGCTCTTATTAAAAGAGCAGTAGAAATATAAGAATGGTTTTAAGCAGGAGCATGACATGATCAGATTTATATTCTTAAATAATTGTCTGTGTGTGTGTGCACATGTGTTCCTTGAATAGTCTACCCCGGGACTTATTTGGACTAAAGAGTGTCACTTTCTTGTTTTACCAAAACCTCACTGGAAGAGGGTGTTGAAGGAGGTTGGATGGCAGTTTTACACCTAACCTTGAGTTCTGCATTGTCATCATAATTGCACTGTCATCTTAGCACTTAATATGTGCCTGGCATTTTCTGAGCTGCATGTCTTATCCCGTTGACTGCATTTTGTTCCTTCTTTAAGTGATTATAGCTCCCTTAGCAAGGTAAAACAGTATGAACAGGAGTGAATGACTCCATTCCCAAGACCAGCTAAGGCTTCCGTCCTTGGCTTCCGCTTGTAGTGATGTGGAACTGGTTGAGGCCATGGGAATGTGCAGCCATGTGACTGAAGAGATCCCAGGGAGATGCAACCAATCTGCAGTACTTTGGAAGTCCACATCCCAGCAAGGACTGCATACTACTCAAACCTCTCCCTGCTTATTTCCCTCTTTAATAGGGATCTGGAGATCCCTATCCAGGTCTCTTTCTAGTACTGGGAGAGTCTGTCTCACCTCTGAGGTCCTGCAGTGTAGTCTGCTTCTGTTGATGAAATGAGACTTGTCTCTCTACTTCCTTGAATTACTGTGTCATCATACCATAGGGAGAGGTTTGGTATTTTACACAACTCTAACGGGCAGGGTGGGCTTCCCAGGTGGTTCAGAGGTAAAGAATCCGCCTGCCAATGCAGGAGATGCAGGTTCGATCCCTGCATTGGGAAGATCCCCTGGAGGAGGAAATGGCAACCCATTTCAATTCTTGCCTGGAAGATTCCATAAACAGAGGAACCTGGTGGGCTATAGTCCATAGGCTCACAGAGTCGGTCATGACTGAGTGAATGAGTGTGTGTGTGTGTGTGCATGCATGCGCACACACACACACACACACACATATACAAAATGGGCAGGGTAGGCTAACCACTGTAATAAGTCAAAAAATCATTAGTGGCTAGATACCACAGTTTGTGTATGACTGACAACACATCCCACTCTAGGTTGGATGGGTGCTGGGAGGTGAGCAGTAGGAGAGACCTCAGTTCTATGCAGTCATTCAAGGACCCAGGCTCATGCCAGCTAGTGGCTCCTCCCTCCTCTAGATCCACCAAGGCTGTCCAGCTCCAGGTGGAGAAAGAGAAAGTCAAGAAGGCACAACTGCTCTCAGTCATCTTGATCTGGAAGTCATAGCTGTCACGTTGCTCACATTTTACTGGCGAGCCTGAGTCACACGACCCCACCTGAAGATGGTGGGCTAGGAAATGTGATCTTTCTGTGTNCTGGAAGAGGGTGTTGAAGGAGGTTGGATGGCAGTTTTACACCTAACCTTGAGTTCTGCATTGTCATCATAATTGCACTGTCATCTTAGCACTTAATATGTGCCTGGCATTTTCTGAGCTGCATGTCTTATCCCGTTGACTGCATTTTGTTCCTTCTTTAAGTGATTATAGCTCCCTTAGCAAGGTAAAACAGTATGAACAGGAGTGAATATCTCCATTCCCAAGACCAGCTAAGGCTTCCGTCCTTGGCTTCCGCTTGTAGTGATGTGGAACTGGTTGAGGCCATGGGAATGTGCAGCCATGTGACTGAAGAGATCCCAGGGAGATGCAACCAATCTGCAGTACTTTGGAAGTCCACATCCCAGCAAGGACTGCATACTACTCAAACCTCTCCCTGCTTATTTCCCTCTTTAATAGGGATCTGGAGATCCCTATCCAGGTCTCTTTCTAGTACTGGGAGAGTCTGTCTCACCTCTGAGGTCCTGCAGTGTAGTCTGCTTCTGTTGATGAAATGAGACTTGTCTCTCTACTTCCTTGAATTACTGTGTCATCATACCATAGGGAGAGGTTTGGTATTTTACACAACTCTAACGGGCAGGGTGGGCTTCCCAGGTGGTTCAGAGGTAAAGAATCCGCCTGCCAATGCAGGAGATGCAGGTTCGATCCCTGCATTGGGAAGATCCCCTGGAGGAGGAAATGGCAACCCATTTCAATTCTTGCCTGGAAGATTCCATAAACAGAGGAACCTGGTGGGCTATAGTCCATAGGCTCACAGAGTCGGTCATGACTGAGTGAATGAGTGTGTGTGTGTGTGTGCATGCATGCGCACACACACACACACACACACATATACAAAATGGGCAGGGTAGGCTAACCACTGTAATAAGTCAAAAAATCATTAGTGGCTAGATACCACAGTTTGTGTATGACTGACAACACATCCCACTCTAGGTTGGATGGGTGCTGGGAGGTGAGCAGTAGGAGAGACCTCAGTTCTATGCAGTCATTCAAGGACCCAGGCTCATGCCAGCTAGTGGCTCCTCCCTCCTCTAGATCCACCAAGGCTGTCCAGCTCCAGGTGGAGAAAGAGAAAGTCAAGAAGGCACAACTGCTCTCAGTCATCTTGATCTGGAAGTCATAGCTGTCACGTTGCTCACATTTTACTGGCGAGCCTGAGTCACACGACCCCACCTGAAGATGGTGGGCTAGGAAATGTGATCTTTCTGTGTGCCCAAGGAGGAGAAAATGTATGAGAGCACTAGAGACTGCACCAGCAACCTCATATGGTACCTGGGCAGCTCTTTAGGATAACCCACAAGCTAGGCCATTTTCTTCCCAATATGTGCAAACTTTATTTTACTTCTCAGGTAAGAGATTTGCCTTTATTCTATTGGGCTTCCAACTCAGATGGTAAAGCGTCTGCCTGCAATGCGCGAGACCCGGGTTCAATTGCCTGGGTCAGGAAGATCCCCTGGAGAAGGAAACGGCAATCCACTCCAGCCCTCTTGCCTGGAAATCCCATGCTCGTACACTGACCTTGGTGTTGTACTGGCTTTGTCCTTTTAGTTCTGTTTTTTGGTGCAAGTCTGTTTTCCCTCGGATTTTAGACCTTCTTACTCCTGTTACTAAGTTTGTATGTACAGTCTGTGTATGTGTGTGTGTCTATATATATATAGGCTTTCCCCGTGGCTCAGCAGTGATGAACCCAACTGCAGTGCAGGAGTTGCAGGTTCCATCCCTGGGTTGGGAAGACCCCCTGGAAGAGGGCACGGCAACTGACTCCAGTATTCTTGCTTGGAGAATCCCATGGACAGAGGAACCTGACAAGCTACAGTCCAGAGTCACAAAAAGATGCAACTGAAGTGACTAAGCACAACATATGTGTATATATATATACATAGATCTAGGCTGTGCTGCGCAGCATGTAGGATCTTAGTTCCCCAACCACAGATTGAACCTGTTCCCCCCTCAGTGGAAGCACAGAGTCTTAACCTCTGGACCACCAGGGAAATCCCCATATGGATATATTTTAATGGCATTTTTACCCTGTATTCTTTCGCTCTGTAACACACTTAATCTTCACAGTAACCCTATGAGATGGGTATTATTATTACCTCCACTTTAGAGGTAGAGAGATGTGGAGAGATGAAGGGACCTTTGACCAAGTGAGTGGCTGAGCTCTTTTCCTCCAGCGCGTGCCTGACCTCAGGCCCGAACTGAGAGAAGACCTCATGTTACATTCCTTTCTGGACCAGGATAGACCAACTTTTTCATCTTCCTCTCTGCCTCCCCTTTCCCTCCCTCACAAAAAACTGCCCATACATCTTGCTTCAGATATTTCCTCCCCTTTCAAACTCTGGGGCTCTAGAGTTCACTTGCATATGTAAGGAGATCTTGTCTCTGACTGGTTCCCATGGTAGTTTTATAAAATATAAAATGCAAGACCAGTCAGGATTAAGTTAATATGAAATTTTGAGTTTAGTTACATAAAGTTAGAGAAAAAGGAATGGAAAATGTTGATAAAGACATTTCAGGGAATCCTAAATAGTCCCTTTCTTGTTTGGGACATACAAAGTTTTTAGAAATTACTATGTACAGTCAGTCAACAAGTCCTTGCAGTGTATTTACCTTGGAACTTACTCTAAATGTGTTTTTCCTTTGGGTCAAACCTTGCTGTTTTTGTGTCGGTTGGAAGAACCTTTGTCTGTGTAGCTGTTGAACTGAAATAAAGATTTTATTAGCCTCTCTGGTGATTTTTCTGGCACACTATAAATCTTAACTAAGTGTCTGTAGGTGTGGAGATTTGGTTGAATGCACCAAGGTTTCATTACTCATAGAAATGATCAAAGAACCCCAGAGATCACTAACAGATACAAACTAAGAAGAGAGTACTAGAGAAAACACTTGAGTCTCTAGCAGCAACACAGACTAGAATAAGAATTTCTGGTTTGATATGTGCTGAGTTCCATCCCTGGATTTTTTTAAGCCCTGTACCATTCTTTACTTTTTCCCCTCTTTAGGTTTGACTTGCACTGATTTTGGCCTACGGTCCAGGATGATTTGTTCTTGGGACCAGACCTGACCAGAGTCGACCTCATGAGCACTTCAACCTCTCCAGCTGCCATGCTCCTCCGGAGGCTGAGGCGGCTCTCTTGGGGCAGCACCGCTGTCCAGCTCTTCATCTTAACAGTGGTGACCTTTGGTCTGCTGGCCCCGCTGGCCTGTCACCGGCTTCTGCACTCTTACTTCTACCTGCGCCACTGGCATCTGAACCAAATGAGCCAAGAGTTCCTGCAGCAAAGCCTGAAAGAAGGCGAAGCTGCCCTGCACTACTTTGAGGAGCTGCCCTCTGGCAACGGCTCGGTGCCCATTGTCTGGCAGGCCACGCCTCGGCCCTGGCTGGTCATCACCATCATCACTGTGGACAGGCAGCCTGGCTTCCACTACGTCCTGCAGGTGGTGTCCCAGTTCCACCGGCTCCTTCAACAGTGTGGCCCCCAGTGCGAGGGGCACCAACTCTTTCTGTGCAATGTGGAGCGGAGTGTGAGCCATTTTGATGCCAAGCTGCTGTCCAAGTATGTCCCCGTGGCCAACCGCTATGAGGGCACTGAGGATGACTATGGCGACGACCCTTCCACCAACTCGTTTGAGAAAGAGAAGCAGGACTATGTCTATTGTCTGGAATCCTCCCTGCAGACCTACAACCCAGACTACGTCCTGATGGTGGAAGATGATGCCGTCCCAGAGGAGCAGATCTTTCCAGTCCTGGAGCACCTTCTGCGGGCTCGCTTCTCTGAGTCCCACCTCCAAGATGCCCTCTATCTGAAGCTCTATCACCCCGAGAGGCTCCAACACTACATCAACCCGGAGCCCATGCGTATCCTGGAGTGGGTTGGTGTCGGCATGTTGCTGGGGCCCTTACTAACCTGGATATACATGCGGTTTGCCAGCCGGCCGGGGTTTAGCTGGCCCGTCATGCTCTTCTTCTCCCTGTACAGCATGGGTCTGGTGGAGCTGGTGGGCCGCCACTACTTCCTGGAGCTGCGGCGGCTGAGTCCTTCCCTGTACAGCGTGGTCCCTGCTTCACAGTGTTGCACCCCTGCCATGCTCTTCCCTGCCCCTGCGGCCCGCCGGACCCTCACCTACCTGTCCCAGGTTTACTGCCACAAGGGCTTCGGCAAGGACATGGCACTGTACTCACTGTTGAGGGCCAAGGGGGAACGAGCCTACGTGGTGGAGCCCAATCTCGTGAAACACATTGGACTCTTCTCCAGCCTTCGGTACAACTTTCACCCCAGTCTGCTCTAGCCTGCCAAGAAATGCCTTTCTGAAACTGGCTACTTCTTGGAGATTCAACTGTTGAGCTCTTTATTTGGACCTGGTTGCTTGCAGATAATTCATTGTTTTAAGGTTGCCAGGGATATAGGCACTGGGATGGCTGAGATTAAGTCAAGAACATTAGCTTTAGTTACTCTCAGGCAAAGGCAAGCTGTTCATTGTGGGCCCAGATTTCTCGCCCTCCACACAGCCACATTGCCTCATGCAGTCTGACCCACTCAATGATGGACATTTAAATACCACTTATATTCTCCTATTTCTCATTCTGCTTTGTGACAGAGTTTGTGACTGCCAAAATTATTGTGCACAGTGGCTCAACTGGTTTAGAATTTTAAAGGTAGAATATGAATGATGAAAGGTGAGATTCTCTTATAGTGACTTCTTTCTCACTGGGAATAAGAATGGATATATATTTAGGATATATATCCCAAGACGCAGGACCATAGATTCTATTTGTTTCCTTGCTATGACATGATAAAAGCTGCACAGTGCCTGCCATCTTGGAGGCGGGTGAGCTGGCTGCTGTTGCCTGGCATTTTCTTTTCCACACGTCTGTAGTGCACTGATAATCAGTTTTGACTGTGAAAACTTTAAGGCACAGCAAGATCTGAAAGCACCTTCTGGATCATCAAGTCAGATTGCTTATGTTTAGTTTTCAATTTAATATTGAAGATTTCTGTCGTATTCTGATTCTTTGAAAGTTGGACTTTGCAGAATGATGTAGAATGGGTGAGCTCTTTACTAATAGCATATCCTTTCCCCCAACTTTGCTGGCTAAATCATTCACCCTCATTCTTTTTCTTCTATAGCATGATGTTACAGAAGAAAAAGTAGGGACTGAAGTCAGAAGACCTGAATTTTTATATCAAATCTCTGTCGTGTCCTAGTGGTGTGAACTTGGACAAGTTATAAGCACTCTGAGCCTCAGGTTTCTCACCTGTAAAACGGGGACAGCGATATCTTCCCTTTTAAGTTGCCTTGGGGATTAAATGACAGAATATGTGTAAAACACTAGCAAGTGCTTATCTCATAAAGGGCATTTGATGAATATTAGCTCTTTTCTCTCCTGTATTAAGCATATAAAACTCAAGTGTATTTTGGATAAAGGTATTAGCGCTATTATTTAAAGTATGAGATGGGGTATAGGGCTGACACCTATGGAACAGCTGTTCCTGACCAAACACTACTAGAATAAAGGTTGACTTTTCCTTGTGACTTCAGAAGGATATACAGCTCAGTTTCAGCTAGCCCCACCTCCAACCAAGCCCCAAATAAGAATTGTTCATTCAAACTGAAAATGATGTAAGACTCCGGTTGAGGCTATTCCAAGACTATCATCTGAAAATTACTTTTCTCAAAAGTTACAAATAAATGTCATTTGACAATACTTATCAAACCAGTGGCCAAAGAGTCCTTATGGTGGTGGATGATTATATTAGAGTTCAAGCAGCTCTCTGCTTTGTTTCAGTGCCACGTCTTCTGTTTGCTTTAAGTTTTCACAGTGAGCTCCTGTCTTGGAATCTGCTTGAGGACATCGAGGGAGTAACAGGGCTTCATCACCACACTTTACAGATGAGCAAAGAGGCCTAGAGATGTTAAAGGACTTCTCCAGGTTCACACAGCTGAACAGCAGCAGAGAGGACTGGAATGTAGTAGCTTTTCTGACTTCAAGCCCCTGTACTTTTCTCTCAACCACATTCATTTCATAAATATCTATGTAGTCAAATTCTCTTTTGTGAAATCTGTAACCTGGACAAAATAATGTCTTTGTAAGCTAAGATGGTAAAAACTCACTGTGGTGTTGGACTTGGGAAACAAACAGGTGTCCGTGTGTGTTGTGTTGTTATAGTGAGCTGTTATATATCCCCCGGGAATGTCCAAAGTGACCAGAGCTGCTAGGTGACTTACTGAGATGCTCAGATTCCACCCTTTCATCCCCTACTCCCACCCCAGCAACAGGTTCAGCCTCATGTCTGAGAACAGAACCACTCCCAACCTAGAACTGATTTGAGTTTGTTGCATTAAGATTAGATCTCCTTGTGGAAAGTTTGTGTCCAATGACAGAACATTTAAGCTAGCTAATCCCTAGATCAGATCTTTGCTGATTTTCATTTCTGCTCTTTCTAATTCCAATGTCTACTGCACACAGACATCCCTTCTTGTGACTCCTTCCTTCTCAATGGCTGATGTCATCTTTGTCTTGTCTTATTTTTCTACCTACACACTAAGACATCTTCCCACATTGATCTTAACTAGAATCTGCCATCTTTGGATGTTTTCTGCAGAAGCAACAATCCTACCCACTTTTATCCCTACCCACTCTCTAGGTCACCCTTCCTTTTGTCTCTCATTCCTAGAGTCCAAATTGTGTATGTTGTCTTGGATTAGGACTGCTGGCAGCTTTACACCAAAGCTGAGGTCTCTCGTTTAATTCTAAGCAGGGGGCTAGGGAGAAACTCAAGTCCCCTTCCAGTATCAAGGGACATAATCCACCAGAAGTATGAAAGTCTCTAATAGTCCTATATACTTTTCAGAAGCTCCCTATTGTGACTGAGTGTGTTTGCATAGACTTATCAGTTCAAATAAATGAACCGTTTCACTGAGGCATCCTAAGAAGCCTTGGTTTTCTCTCATTTCTATAGCTGGATTTTTCTGATATGGTGAATAGGATCAAAACCACCCACATGCTTACACTATTGTGGAGTCCCAAGGTAGCAATTCAAAAGTATGGCTTGTTTGCTTAAAAATTCATAACTGATTTTCTTATATTTCTTAAATGGAAACATTTGAATTGTGTATGTGTGTGTTTTTCTACTGTCATAATTTTTAAAAAGTGGTGAGAATACTACAGTGCAACTGGAGACTACAAGTAGGATGAATATAATGATAGGATTAATTTAATTTACCTTGNTAAAACACTAGCAAGTGCTTATCTCATAAAGGGCATTTGATGAATATTAGCTCTTTTCTCTCCTGTATTAAGCATATAAAACTCAAGTGTATTTTGGATAAAGGTATTAGCGCTATTATTTAAAGTATGAGATGGGGTATAGGGCTGACACCTATGGAACAGCTGTTCCTGACCAAACACTACTAGAATAAAGGTTGACTTTTCCTTGTGACTTCAGAAGGATATACAGCTCAGTTTCAGCTAGCCCCACCTCCAACCAAGCCCCAAATAAGAATTGTTCATTCAAACTGAAAATGATGTAAGACTCCGGTTGAGGCTATTCCAAGACTATCATCTGAAAATTACTTTTCTCAAAAGTTACAAATAAATGTCATTTGACAATACTTATCAAACCAGTGGCCAAAGAGTCCTTATGGTGGTGGATGATTATATTAGAGTTCAAGCAGCTCTCTGCTTTGTTTCAGTGCCACGTCTTCTGTTTGCTTTAAGTTTTCACAGTGAGCTCCTGTCTTGGAATCTGCTTGAGGACATCGAGGGAGTAACAGGGCTTCATCACCACACTTTACAGATGAGCAAAGAGGCCTAGAGATGTTAAAGGACTTCTCCAGGTTCACACAGCTGAACAGCAGCAGAGAGGACTGGAATGTAGTAGCTTTTCTGACTTCAAGCCCCTGTACTTTTCTCTCAACCACATTCATTTCATAAATATCTATGTAGTCAAATTCTCTTTTGTGAAATCTGTAACCTGGACAAAATAATGTCTTTGTAAGCTAAGATGGTAAAAACTCACTGTGGTGTTGGACTTGGGAAACAAACAGGTGTCCGTGTGTGTTGTGTTGTTATAGTGAGCTGTTATATATCCCCCGGGAATGTCCAAAGTGACCAGAGCTGCTAGGTGACTTACTGAGATGCTCAGATTCCACCCTTTCATCCCCTACTCCCACCCCAGCAACAGGTTCAGCCTCATGTCTGAGAACAGAACCACTCCCAACCTAGAACTGATTTGAGTTTGTTGCATTAAGATTAGATCTCCTTGTGGAAAGTTTGTGTCCAATGACAGAACATTTAAGCTAGCTAATCCCTAGATCAGATCTTTGCTGATTTTCATTTCTGCTCTTTCTAATTCCAATGTCTACTGCACACAGACATCCCTTCTTGTGACTCCTTCCTTCTCAATGGCTGATGTCATCTTTGTCTTGTCTTATTTTTCTACCTACACACTAAGACATCTTCCCACATTGATCTTAACTAGAATCTGCCATCTTTGGATGTTTTCTGCAGAAGCAACAATCCTACCCACTTTTATCCCTACCCACTCTCTAGGTCACCCTTCCTTTTGTCTCTCATTCCTAGAGTCCAAATTGTGTATGTTGTCTTGGATTAGGACTGCTGGCAGCTTTACACCAAAGCTGAGGTCTCTCGTTTAATTCTAAGCAGGGGGCTAGGGAGAAACTCAAGTCCCCTTCCAGTATCAAGGGACATAATCCACCAGAAGTATGAAAGTCTCTAATAGTCCTATATACTTTTCAGAAGCTCCCTATTGTGACTGAGTGTGTTTGCATAGACTTATCAGTTCAAATAAATGAACCGTTTCACTGAGGCATCCTAAGAAGCCTTGGTTTTCTCTCATTTCTATAGCTGGATTTTTCTGATATGGTGAATAGGATCAAAACCACCCACATGCTTACACTATTGTGGAGTCCCAAGGTAGCAATTCAAAAGTATGGCTTGTTTGCTTAAAAATTCATAACTGATTTTCTTATATTTCTTAAATGGAAACATTTGAATTGTGTATGTGTGTGTTTTTCTACTGTCATAATTTTTAAAAAGTGGTGAGAATACTACAGTGCAACTGGAGACTACAAGTAGGATGAATATAATGATAGGATTAATTTAATTTACCTTGGATACAGTCCTCATTTGAGGGAATTTATTTAATGGGTAACTTAATTTGTGTAAAGAGACATCCTAAGTGGATCTGATTACTGTGGGATTTTTATATATACTATGATGCATTTTGAATTACAGTGACATGATACAAAACTGGGTAATTTTAAAGTCACACGAACCATTTGGATATTTTTATCCCAACCACATGAATTTGCTGAGAAATGTTCATTAGCTGACAATTTTTTTTTAGGTTGGATTTTGTTTGAAATACCTTTGGGACTATGTCAAAGATGATTGGAGATGTCATTTTAAAGTACTTAATATAACTGCAATGGAGACGTGCTATGGCTTCCAGTAGTCAGATTACAGCATTGTTGTGAGTCATCGCTCTGCAATGAATGGGGAGTTCTGCTTTAAAATTTAACAGATTTTCTTTTTTTTTTCTCCTAAAAAACCTTTTGGTTCTGTATTAGGGTATAGCCAATTAAAAATGTTGTGATAGTTTCAGATGAATAGAGAAGGTATTCAGGCATACATATGCATGTATCCATTCTCTCCCAAACTCCACTCCCGTCCAGGCTAGCCCATGACATTGAGCAGAATTCCCTGTGCTATACAGTAGGTCCTTGTTGGTTATCCATTCTAAATATAGCAGTGTGTACATGATCATCCCAAACTCCCTAATTATTCCTTCCCCGCATCCTTTCCCCCATGGCAACCATAAAGAAAATTAACAAATTTTCATGATCTTTTCCCTAATGACCTATGCAGAAACATAGATGAGTGATTTTTTTAAGTATTATGTTAACAAACTGGGGGTAAAACCAGATGAAAATCCAAAGGCAAATGATTAATTTTTCAAAAAGAAGGACAGATGGCATACTTATGTAGGAACATGGGTGAAGTAGACAAGGCTGTAGGGTGAAGCAGAGGGTCTCATATTTGTCGCCTGTTGTGTGTCCCAGACTCCTTTATGTAATAAATCCTCTATGTCTGCCCACTGTCATGAAATGCTTATAGGGCTAGCCTATGGAGAATACAAAGGAGCAAAATAATGGATAGTGTTCTGGATAAATAATTCACCCCTTTGCTAGGACCTGGCTTCCTCTCACACTTAGAATAATATACAAACCCCTACATTACCTTCCAGGCCAGATGTGACCTGTCCCTGCAAAACTTCATGTCTTGCCACTTCCATCCTCTTTCTCCAAGCTATAGTCACACCTTCTCTCTTTCACTTCCTTGGACTTGTTACATTGATTCCTACCAAAGAGGGACTTCGCACTGCCATTCTCTCTATCTGGAATGTTTTTCTCTTAGCTGAATCTTTCCTGTATACAAATCTCAATTAAAATTTAACCCCTCCTCCCCCAACAGACTTTTCATCCCATCTAAAGCATTCTTATCCCTTCCCAACCCCCAGGTCATCTATCAGTTTATGCAGTTTGATTCCCTTTGAAGCTTTTATTACCTGAAGTTTATTATTTTGTCTTTTTTTCCCCTTCCATTCTCCCCCCCTCCCTACAGAATATAAGTAACACAATATCAGGAGTCTTCTAGGTTTCATTCATTGCTCTATCCCTTGAACCTAGAACAATACCTGACACATAGTAGGAAATGAATGAGAGAGAGAAATGGGGGTAGTGGGGGAAGGAAGGAAGGGTGGAAAAGAGTAAAGGGATCACAGTGGAAATGCATACAGAAAAGAATCCTGAAAGGGAGAGAAATGGGACTAGGGAAGAAAATTAGGGAGAGCAAAGAGGATCCAGATAGTGAGGACTGGTTGCCATGTACAGTTTTGACTCCTGAAACAATTTTCTACTTGCATTCCAGGCAAAGAGAATGGCGAATGCAAAAAGGAACTTTCTACACCACCACATAGCTACTTTTTCCTTTGTTGTTATTAGAGTTTTGGTTTCGGTGTGTGTGTTGGGGATCGTGTGTGCTTGAAGGGGGTCCTCCCTATGTGTTATTCTTAGGGGAGGGATGGGTTTTCTCTTTCAGGTTTCAACTGCTGCATCTTCCTGGTATTACTGGGAATATTCCTGGGAATCATCTAGACATGCACACCACCCATGGTGGCTCTACAACCTATTCTAGGACTTATAGGCAAGAGGCTGGAAAGAGAAAGAAGGAAAGATCACCACCCAGTGCCAGTTAACGCTTCTCAAGTTCTTTCAGTAAGTGGCGAGATGGTTTAAGTCATACCACATAGCTCTGCACGATAGGGGTGGGCTTTGGCAAAGCATTATATGACTTAACACAAACCAAGAATAGAGAGGTAAACTTTCCCTAGAGGCTGGGTGGGAGGAGCAGGAAACTTTAAGGATCATTTTTTCTGGTACACAACATGGGTGTTTATGTTCTGTTAGTGTAGCTTTGTTTAAATCTGAACAAGTTGAGTCCTCTGCAAAATTTGTGTGCTGGCAACATGTTACACAAAGAATTCTGTCTAACCCCTATTTGCTTTTATCCAGAAAAAAATGTAAACCCTGGCATTGTTGCGACTGGGAGACCTGAAACAGAAGTCAACAAGTGTGTGGAGATTTCTTTCTAACAACATGTTTGGACAGTTACTCTTGTCCTTTACCAAACCCCTTTCCAGCCGCAATACATACACAACCAGAAGCCATAGCCAGCAAAAGTAGCTTGGCTTCTGTCTAGCTCCCCCTCCAGAGAGGTTTGTGATAAAGGAGTGGTAGGATTATATCTTCTTCCTGTAATGTACACATGGAATGCTCTCCCTCTTTTGGACAAGAAAAGGAAAGAGCAACCGTATTTTAAAAGATACTAAACAATGATATGTATCTTCACATTCAAAATTGTAGTTCATGTATTATTATATAAGGAGCTATGCCAAACAAATTAATCATAAGTAAATCATAAGTTTATCCCCAATTTAATAAATGCCTAAATCATATTAGCAGTATTCAGTTGACTCAAGATTTTTTTCTTCTTCAGACTAGCTGAACTATTAGCATAAATGCCCCAATCTGCAGAAACACAGTCTTGAATCTGAAAGAGAAAAGGCTTTGAAGAGGTTAGAATCTTTTTTTTTTTTTCAGATGCCTGTTCAGGTCAATTTAGTCACTCAGTCGTGTCCAACTTTTTACAACCCCATGGACTGCAGCACACCAGGCTTTCCTGTCCATCACCAACTCCCGGAGCCTACTTAAACTCATGTCCATCACGAAGGTGATCCCATCCAACCATCTCATCCTCTGTCATCCCCTTCTCTTGCCTTCAATCATTCCCAGCATTAGTGTCTTTTCCATTGAGTTAGTTCTTCACATCAAATGGCCAAAGTATTGGTTTCACCTTCAGCATCAGTCCTTCCAATGAATATTCAGGACTAGTCTCCTTTAGGATGGACTGGTTGGATCTCCTTGTAGTCCAAGGGACTCTTAAGAGTCTTCTCCAACACCACAGTGCAAAAGCATCAATTCTTCTACACTCAGCTTTCTTTACAGTCCAACTCTCACATCCATACCTGACTACTGGAAAAACCATAGCTTTGACTAGACAGACCTTTGTTGGTAAAGTAATGTCTCTGCTTTTTAATATGCTGTCTAGGTCGGTCATAACTTTTTTTCCAAGGAACAAGCGTCTTTTAATTTCATGGTTGCAGTCACCATCTGCAGTGATTTTGGAGCCCCCCCAAAATAGTCTTTAACCATTTCCATTGTTTCCCCATCTATTTGCCATGAAGTGATGGAACTGGATGCCATGATCTTAGTTTTGTGAATGTTGAGTTTTAAGACAATTTTTTTTTTACTCTTCTTTTTCATTTTCATCCAGAGGTTTTTTAGTTATTCTTCACTTTTTTCCATAAGGTGGTGTCATCTCCATGTCTGAGGTTATTGATATTTCTCCAGGCAATCTTGATTCCAGATACCAGTTAACACCAGCCAATGGAAGAAAATAACTGTTTCAGCCAAATTAACCCCTTATTGTCACACTTAAACATAGTCCTCACACTAAGGTAGACACATTAAATTCTGAATGGCACCTCAGGAGCCCTTTAAGACAACTAATTTTGTTTTTTAAAAGACACCGTCATGTCTCACATATTAATTAGCATTTATTGAGTGCCTACAGGGCGACAGGCACTATGCCTATTGCTAGAGACACAATGATGAGTGAGTAAGACAGCTTTCTTTTTCTCAGGACCTTGGCATCCAAGGGAGCAGCTAGTATAGTAAGGTGAGTCTGGGATGGTGGGGTTACAGGATACTGTCTATAAATCACCCCAAAATGCCAGGGGTCTAAGTTGCTCCAACTTCCTCAGGTCTTCTGCAACCACTTTAGCTGAGCACAACGTGGCCCACCGAAGAAGTCTCCAACTAACAAAGGAAATGTTTTACATAAACATTTATTTACAGAAAAAAATGAGAGGTGTGGGTGAAGGGAATTGGCTTGTCCCAGCTAAGAGGAATTTAAGGAGGGTGAGTTGACTCTTGGAGAAGGTACTGTGGGGATAAGATATGTATCTTTTGATGTAAGAGGAAGATTCAGAAAATTACCCTTGAAGGGTTATTTCTTTTTCTTGCATTTCCCGGAAAACAAGCCTCTTGATATCCTATTTTCTAATCCAAATTCATGTGAGGTCTTTTTTTCTGAAACTGAATAAAATTGACTTCCAAAGAAAGAACTTTGCTTGCCCAGAGGTGACACACCTTGTTGGCAGCAACTTGCCCTTACCTCAAAAAAGAATCAAGGAAACCTCTCACTCCAGGGACTTCCCTAGTACTCTGCGCTTCCACTGCAGTGGGCATGAGTTCCATCACTGGTCAGGAACGAAGATTCACATGTCATGCAGCCAAAAAAAGAGAAAGAGAACCTCACAGCCTCACCCCAAATGTTTTACTATCTCATCTTGGTGAGAAAACCTTGTTGATCCTCACATAAAGAGGACTGTGAGGGTCTCAGTTGTCCTCAGTCTCTCAAGGTGAAAACCGACATTGCCTTGCCAAGGCTTGTAGCCTTTGGGTCTCTTTTGCAAAGTCTGTTCTTTCCAGTGCTTATATTCTCTACAGCTAACTGCACGTTAGATCCAGTCTCCTAGAGCTTTCTACCCTCATAGGTGGGTGACTTCCTCACCCACCACAAGAGAGTAAGCACTCTTCTTTAAACTATGAAGAATATTTAACTGAGGGCCAACAATTTCTTCTTTTTGTCCTCATCAGTTTCATGTAGATCTGAAGCCTGAAGACACTCATTCCTTTTAAAATTAATTTCTATCGATTAACATTGAAACAATATTGGCCAAAGCTGTCGATCTGGCTGTAAAGCTAGCTAATCAAAGTGCTCTTCCACAAACAATGGCATATTCGTTAACTCACAGTCATGGTTCATAACTCTTTAGCAACTCTAATCCTTACCTCCAAGAATTCCCCCGTATGAATAAACAAAGCAGGATAACAAAACAGTAAGAGAAAGACCTGAGTTTTCAGCAAATGTAATTCCTAGTTAGAAAGCATTCACTAGTAATTTCTAGTCACTTGACAATAAGTTTGGTTTGGAAATGAAAATTCTGATTTTATTTGCCAAAGATCAGACAGCTCAAATGAGTTGGAAAAATGCTATTATCACTCTACTTCTCTGACAAAGATGTTTGGGGTGCTTTTTAGGAGACCCAGCTTCTATCCTTGGACAGGAAGATCCCCTGGAGAAGGAAATGGCAACCCACTCCAGTATCCTTGCCTGGAAAATCCCATGGGTGGAAGAATCTGGCAGGCTACAGTCGATGGGGGTCACAAAGTCCAACAAGGCTGAGCCACTTCACATTCACTTTCTTTATTTTAGGTCTGGAAATTGTGTTGTGAATTTTGCAGGTTGGTTTCAGCTTGGGATGGTTGTAGCATTAGGATGCATTCAGCAGCAAATAACAGAATCCAATCTCCCAGGGCCTTCCTTAAGCAATGCTGCTGCTGCTGCTAAGTCACTTCAGTCGTGTCCAACTCTGTGTGACCCCATAGACGGCAGCCCACCAGGCTCCCCTGTCCCTGGGATTCTCCAGGCAAGAACACTGGAGTGGGTTGCCATTTCCTTCTCCAATGCATGAAAGTGGAAAGTGAGAGTGAAGTCGCTCCATCATGTCCGACTCTTCAGGATCCCATAGACTGCAGCCCACCACGCTCCTCCGTCCATGGGATTCTCCAGGCAAGAGTACTGGAGTGGGGTGCCATTCCTTAAGCAATAGTGATGTTAAATTTTGTCACCTAAGAAGTCAGTCAGCAGTGCAATGATGTCATTAAGGATCCAGACTCTCCTCTGTCTTGTTCTGCCACCTTTTGCCACTTTATGGTTATTGCAGCTTCTAAGATCAAGTCCACATTCAAAGCAAAAAGGAAAGGCTGAGGTAAAATGCTTTCTTCATGTGAATTTCTGTGGGTGTATTTTTTTTTTTCCCTCAGGAAGAACAATTACAGGAAGTCTCCCAACTGACCTCTCCTTTTGTTTCATCTGCCAGATATGGGCCATCAGCCCATTCCTAGACCAATCAGAGGCAAAGGGAAATAAACGGGAAAAGCCCAACCACAATTTATTCCCTTGTGAGGCCCTGTCTTTCTTGACTTGAAAGGCTCTACTCACCATCCAAACAAGAAGAGATCTTTGACAGCAAGGAAGTAGGTCTATATGGATAGCTCCTAGGAAAAATGTGAACAGTGACCCTGAGGGGAAGTGATCAAAGTGTTTAGTATTCTTCCTGATCGTGCCACTTTATATGGTATTTAAAACTCAAAGCAACATGTAGATTTATCTAGATTAGATTTATTTAACTGTATAATCATATGGTTAGGTCATAGGAACCTTTCAAAAATATAGTGCTACAGGATTAATTATAGAATTAATTAATTAAAGGCATTACAGGGCTTGGAGAAGCTTCTCTGACTCCTAGAGGCCCTTAAGATTGCATTTTCTTCCTGAGCAACTGTACATGAAACATCGTGGAAACAAGATTGTTGTTGCTACTTTCAAAGAAGTATAGATATTTAAACTCAGATTGGATATGGGGATTAGCTGTTGACTACTGAAAACTATGCTTTCAATCTGTTGTTGAACTGTCCTGAAATTATTGACTTAGGGCACATGAAGAGCTTTGAATTTTTTTCAAGATTCACAATTTTGTAAAGTGGTTGCATGAATTTTAATGCACAATACAGACCATGTTATAAATTTCTGAAACTTTTTTTGGCGTGCAAACCTTAATGCATCTGCATTAGAAATGTTTTCCTGTTTGTACTCAGTTTCAAGAGAAATCAATGAAATTGAAATCACATTATGTTTACCAAGAGACCTCATCCTTGGAAGTTTGGAGGTAAGTCCAACATGAATCTCAGGAAAATCCCAAAGTTTCTAGTGATGTGAACAATGTTTGAGAGTTTACTCTTCAAGGAAGAAGTAAGGACAAAGAGAAGAACTCAGTCAGCTCTGCCTGCTAGAACTGGAATTGCAAACCCTCTCCAACACAAGATATCCCACAACTCAATCAATTAATACCTAGAGACACCAGGTCTCACCTGGTAATGCTAATATAGTCATTTAATATCAAATAATGTAGAGTTTCCTTTGTTGACACACTCTTCTCTACCCCTCAAAAATCTCACTCAAATATTTCTGAGAATCTGCAAGGAGGAAGCTTACAACTATGTGTTCTCAAAGCAGTTTGCTAACCACAATCATCCTTTCCTATTCTGGCTCCACAAAGTAACTCTAAAGGGGATCTCTCTTGTCCCTGCTCATGATAACCATTTTGGGAACATCAATACCTGTGCTAAGGTTACTATTTCTTAGTGTTCAGCAAACTCTCAGTTTTCCAGGTGAGGCTAAACTGGCATAGCAAGGACAAAGGCCAATGTCTCAGTAAGTGGCTTGCTATGACAAAGGTTTTATTTCTAAATACCACAAAATCTAATAAAGATCTGGGCACCCTTTAGAGGAACTATTTCGCTTATAGAAACCTAACAATTTAGACTGAGGACTTCACAGTCCTGTAGCTGCTCTATTAGGAGCAGGAAACCTCTTTGATCAACCAAGCAGGCTTACAGGGACACTCACCAGATAAAGGACTGAGTGGTACTCACCAGGTCTTTTCTGCTGTAGACTGCATATGGCCTGAGCCGAAAGTGCCAAGAGGTCTTCTATATCAATATATAAAGGGAAGAGAACAGATTTCGGTGAATGCTGGGAATATCTGCTTTACAGGCCAGTGCTGGACTTTTGGGAAACGTGGAAACAATGACCCTTTTCCAGTTCTATGCTGTTTTGTCACTTGAGCCTCAAATCCGTACTTCTTATGCCCAGAGTCTCCAAAATTGGCTCATGAGTATAAGCGCCACTGTTTAGTTCTAATTTCTCTTTCTACAGGAGCTTCAACAAGTCCAAGATTGTGGGGGCAATGCTGTGAGTTCTCTCATTCTAACTTTTTTTTTCTTTTATGACAAATTCACATACATTCTCCCACCTTTTCCCCTAATCCTCCCTCAGACAGTGTTCAACTTGTTTGCTGCTCTATCGTAATGTCCCAGCTTGGTGCCTAGAACTCAGAGAAATGTGTTGATGAGTGGATGGATGGATGGGTAGGTAGGTGGATGGCTGAATGATAATTTCTTCTCTACCCACAGATGAAGCTCAAAGGAGCCTGTTTCCATTTTCTTTTTTTTCCCCCCTCTACTTTAAAATTATTTTTTATTTTATTTTCCATTGGCGTCTAGTTGATTAACAGTGTTGTATTAGTTTCAGGTATAGAGCAAAATGATCTGGTTATATATACACATGTCTCCTTCCACTTCACTTATCCTGTCACCTCGACCCTTGTTGTAGTCCTTTTGTCTCAGGTATTATAGTGCTTTTCTTGGGCCCCACTTGGGTGGGGACTTGCTTGAGGATTAATTATGGAAATGTCAGTTACAGTTTAGGGGCTGAAATCCTACCACTCAAACCTCTTCAAGGATTCCTAAGTGAGGAATATGCCCATGAGAATGATAACCAAATGGAAAATAAAATAACATTTTCTGGCCATGCTGCATGGCATGTGGGAACTTAGTTCCCTGACCAGGGATTGAGCTTGCACGCCCCTGCAGTGGAAGTGCAGAGTCTTAACCACTGGACCACCAGGAAAGTCCCAAAATAAGCTTTATGACCTGATAGGCACCCAGCTGTTTCCCAGTACAGAGATCTTTNCTATCTCATCTTGGTGAGAAAACCTTGTTGATCCTCACATAAAGAGGACTGTGAGGGTCTCAGTTGTCCTCAGTCTCTCAAGGTGAAAACCGACATTGCCTGGCCAAGGCTTGTAGCCTTTGGGTCTCTTTTGCAAAGTCTGTTCTTTCCAGTGCTTATATTCTCTACAGCTAACTGCACGTTAGATCCAGTCTCCTAGAGCTTTCTACCCTCATAGGTGGGTGACTTCCTCACCCACCACAAGAGAGTAAGCACTCTTCTTTAAACTATGAAGAATATTTAACTGAGGGCCAACAATTTCTTCTTTTTGTCCTCATCAGTTTCATGTAGATCTGAAGCCTGAAGACACTCATTCCTTTTAAAATTAATTTCTATCGATTAACATTGAAACAATATTGGCCAAAGCTGTCGATCTGGCTGTAAAGCTAGCTAATCAAAGTGCTCTTCCACAAACAATGGCATATTCGTTAACTCACAGTCATGGTTCATAACTCTTTAGCAACTCTAATCCTTACCTCCAAGAATTCCCCCGTATGAATAAACAAAGCAGGATAACAAAACAGTAAGAGAAAGACCTGAGTTTTCAGCAAATGTAATTCCTAGTTAGAAAGCATTCACTAGTAATTTCTAGTCACTTGACAATAAGTTTGGTTTGGAAATGAAAATTCTGATTTTATTTGCCAAAGATCAGACAGCTCAAATGAGTTGGAAAAATGCTATTATCACTCTACTTCTCTGACAAAGATGTTTGGGGTGCTTTTTAGGAGACCCAGCTTCTATCCTTGGACAGGAAGATCCCCTGGAGAAGGAAATGGCAACCCACTCCAGTATCCTTGCCTGGAAAATCCCATGGGTGGAAGAATCTGGCAGGCTACAGTCGATGGGGGTCACAAAGTCCAACAAGGCTGAGCCACTTCACATTCACTTTCTTTATTTTAGGTCTGGAAATTGTGTTGTGAATTTTGCAGGTTGGTTTCAGCTTGGGATGGTTGTAGCATTAGGATGCATTCAGCAGCAAATAACAGAATCCAATCTCCCAGGGCCTTCCTTAAGCAATGCTGCTGCTGCTGCTAAGTCACTTCAGTCGTGTCCAACTCTGTGTGACCCCATAGACGGCAGCCCACCAGGCTCCCCTGTCCCTGGGATTCTCCAGGCAAGAACACTGGAGTGGGTTGCCATTTCCTTCTCCAATGCATGAAAGTGGAAAGTGAGAGTGAAGTCGCTCCATCATGTCCGACTCTTCAGGATCCCATAGACTGCAGCCCACCACGCTCCTCCGTCCATGGGATTCTCCAGGCAAGAGTACTGGAGTGGGGTGCCATTCCTTAAGCAATAGTGATGTTAAATTTTGTCACCTAAGAAGTCAGTCAGCAGTGCAATGATGTCATTAAGGATCCAGACTCTCCTCTGTCTTGTTCTGCCACCTTTTGCCACTTTATGGTTATTGCAGCTTCTAAGATCAAGTCCACATTCAAAGCAAAAAGGAAAGGCTGAGGTAAAATGCTTTCTTCATGTGAATTTCTGTGGGTGTATTTTTTTTTTTCCCTCAGGAAGAACAATTACAGGAAGTCTCCCAACTGACCTCTCCTTTTGTTTCATCTGCCAGATATGGGCCATCAGCCCATTCCTAGACCAATCAGAGGCAAAGGGAAATAAACGGGAAAAGCCCAACCACAATTTATTCCCTTGTGAGGCCCTGTCTTTCTTGACTTGAAAGGCTCTACTCACCATCCAAACAAGAAGAGATCTTTGACAGCAAGGAAGTAGGTCTATATGGATAGCTCCTAGGAAAAATGTGAACAGTGACCCTGAGGGGAAGTGATCAAAGTGTTTAGTATTCTTCCTGATCGTGCCACTTTATATGGTATTTAAAACTCAAAGCAACATGTAGATTTATCTAGATTAGATTTATTTAACTGTATAATCATATGGTTAGGTCATAGGAACCTTTCAAAAATATAGTGCTACAGGATTAATTATAGAATTAATTAATTAAAGGCATTACAGGGCTTGGAGAAGCTTCTCTGACTCCTAGAGGCCCTTAAGATTGCATTTTCTTCCTGAGCAACTGTACATGAAACATCGTGGAAACAAGATTGTTGTTGCTACTTTCAAAGAAGTATAGATATTTAAACTCAGATTGGATATGGGGATTAGCTGTTGACTACTGAAAACTATGCTTTCAATCTGTTGTTGAACTGTCCTGAAATTATTGACTTAGGGCACATGAAGAGCTTTGAATTTTTTTCAAGATTCACAATTTTGTAAAGTGGTTGCATGAATTTTAATGCACAATACAGACCATGTTATAAATTTCTGAAACTTTTTTTGGCGTGCAAACCTTAATGCATCTGCATTAGAAATGTTTTCCTGTTTGTACTCAGTTTCAAGAGAAATCAATGAAATTGAAATCACATTATGTTTACCAAGAGACCTCATCCTTGGAAGTTTGGAGGTAAGTCCAACATGAATCTCAGGAAAATCCCAAAGTTTCTAGTGATGTGAACAATGTTTGAGAGTTTACTCTTCAAGGAAGAAGTAAGGACAAAGAGAAGAACTCAGTCAGCTCTGCCTGCTAGAACTGGAATTGCAAACCCTCTCCAACACAAGATATCCCACAACTCAATCAATTAATACCTAGAGACACCAGGTCTCACCTGGTAATGCTAATATAGTCATTTAATATCAAATAATGTAGAGTTTCCTTTGTTGACACACTCTTCTCTACCCCTCAAAAATCTCACTCAAATATTTCTGAGAATCTGCAAGGAGGAAGCTTACAACTATGTGTTCTCAAAGCAGTTTGCTAACCACAATCATCCTTTCCTATTCTGGCTCCACAAAGTAACTCTAAAGGGGATCTCTCTTGTCCCTGCTCATGATAACCATTTTGGGAACATCAATACCTGTGCTAAGGTTACTATTTCTTAGTGTTCAGCAAACTCTCAGTTTTCCAGGTGAGGCTAAACTGGCATAGCAAGGACAAAGGCCAATGTCTCAGTAAGTGGCTTGCTATGACAAAGGTTTTATTTCTAAATACCACAAAATCTAATAAAGATCTGGGCACCCTTTAGAGGAACTATTTCGCTTATAGAAACCTAACAATTTAGACTGAGGACTTCACAGTCCTGTAGCTGCTCTATTAGGAGCAGGAAACCTCTTTGATCAACCAAGCAGGCTTACAGGGACACTCACCAGATAAAGGACTGAGTGGTACTCACCAGGTCTTTTCTGCTGTAGACTGCATATGGCCTGAGCCGAAAGTGCCAAGAGGTCTTCTATATCAATATATAAAGGGAAGAGAACAGATTTCGGTGAATGCTGGGAATATCTGCTTTACAGGCCAGTGCTGGACTTTTGGGAAACGTGGAAACAATGACCCTTTTCCAGTTCTATGCTGTTTTGTCACTTGAGCCTCAAATCCGTACTTCTTATGCCCAGAGTCTCCAAAATTGGCTCATGAGTATAAGCGCCACTGTTTAGTTCTAATTTCTCTTTCTACAGGAGCTTCAACAAGTCCAAGATTGTGGGGGCAATGCTGTGAGTTCTCTCATTCTAACTTTTTTTTTCTTTTATGACAAATTCACATACATTCTCCCACCTTTTCCCCTAATCCTCCCTCAGACAGTGTTCAACTTGTTTGCTGCTCTATCGTAATGTCCCAGCTTGGTGCCTAGAACTCAGAGAAATGTGTTGATGAGTGGATGGATGGATGGGTAGGTAGGTGGATGGCTGAATGATAATTTCTTCTCTACCCACAGATGAAGCTCAAAGGAGCCTGTTTCCATTTTCTTTTTTTTCCCCCCTCTACTTTAAAATTATTTTTTATTTTATTTTCCATTGGCGTCTAGTTGATTAACAGTGTTGTATTAGTTTCAGGTATAGAGCAAAATGATCTGGTTATATATACACATGTCTCCTTCCACTTCACTTATCCTGTCACCTCGACCCTTGTTGTAGTCCTTTTGTCTCAGGTATTATAGTGCTTTTCTTGGGCCCCACTTGGGTGGGGACTTGCTTGAGGATTAATTATGGAAATGTCAGTTACAGTTTAGGGGCTGAAATCCTACCACTCAAACCTCTTCAAGGATTCCTAAGTGAGGAATATGCCCATGAGAATGATAACCAAATGGAAAATAAAATAACATTTTCTGGCCATGCTGCATGGCATGTGGGAACTTAGTTCCCTGACCAGGGATTGAGCTTGCACGCCCCTGCAGTGGAAGTGCAGAGTCTTAACCACTGGACCACCAGGAAAGTCCCAAAATAAGCTTTATGACCTGATAGGCACCCAGCTGTTTCCCAGTACAGAGATCTTTGTCAAGCCAAATCAGATTATGCTGTTTAGGCCTAGACTCCTACAGAAGCTTCCATCACTCAGAGTTGGTGGAAAGGTCTGGAACAGACCAGGGGCAATTGATGCAGAGCCCATGTGTAGAAGAGAGAATAGGCAGACCCTGACCTAATGTACTGAAATAGGGGACTGTAATTGCAGACGAGGGAACACCAGCTTAGAGACTCCATCCTCTTACATGACTAGCTCTTCTCTCCTGTTAACTGTGATTGTTATCTTCACTTCTGCCTCTGCCCAGGCCCTTCAATCCTTTACCCCCTAGTCACACCCATTACACTCTGTTACAAACTATCTTCAGAACTGTAGTCTAGGTCAGTGTTCTCACCCTACCTGCTTGCTAGAGAGACAAGGTCAAACTCTAGGCTTATTACTGTGCTTTTGTATGAAGTGTTTTTTTTTTTTTTTTTTTTTAATACAAAACTTGCTAGGTGTTAACACTGCCATATGGATAAACTTTCTTTTGCTTACACATGGGTTTCTGATCCAGTGGCCCATGGTTGAGAATTCTTGGCAGCCTACCACAAAGGATGGCCTATAGCTGGTTTCCTCTGCTGAACTAGGCTTCCCGTCTTATTACCATATTTGCTATAAAGGAACAAAAGTTCGTCCATAATAATGAAAAAAAAAAAAAAAACCATTTGGCGGGGGGAAGGGCTGCAAAGAGTTGACCATGATATAAATAGGTTGGGGCACATGTGGGAGTAGAGACTTAGGATGGAGCAAAATCAGTCTTGCCCTGCCTAGCTTGTTCTTCTCAGCCTTTCCCACCGTCTCCCAATTCTATCATCATTTCTCCACTCACTTTCACTTCTGCCAGCTTAAATAAGTGTGAATCATCGCTATGGATGCCATATATCAGCCCATTTGGATAGTTCTTTCTTAACACGGATCTTCTTTGTTTCTAACTAATAGTGCCATTTATCTAATAGTTTTATCAACAACATTTTAGAATAGACAAAGAGTGTAAACTGCCTCAAAGCATTCTCATTATGGCAGAAACTTTTTAAGGAGTGTAAAGTTTACAAGGAAAAAAGAAAAAAACTAAAACAGTTGAAAGATTTATAAGTAGTGGCACAGATACTCCCACCACAGAAGATGGCAACCACAACAAAGATGCTCAACATTATTAGTCACTGGATAAATACAAATTAAAACTACAATGAGATACTATCATACAGCCAATAGAATAGCTAAAAAATTTTAAATGAGTACGCCAAATGTTGGTGAGGACACAGAGAAACTAGACTCTCATACACTCACAATGGGAATATAAAATGCTACAGTCATTTTGAAGAACAAGTGGGAAGTTTCTTGAAAAGTTATATATACATACTATTTGATCACATCTAGCCATTCCACTCCTAGGTATTCCAAGAAAAGTGAAAACATACATTTACTTTAAGACCTATACATGAATATTTATAGAGCTTTATTTTGCAGTAGTTAAAAACTGGAAGCCACTCAGATGTCCATCAGCAGCACATGAAATACTACTCAGCAATGAAAAGGATGGATCTGGATGAATTTCAAAATAATTATGCTGAATGAAAGAAGCTAGGCCAAAAAAAAAACTTGGTACCTATTGAATGATGTCATTTATGTAAAACTTTAGAAAATGCAAACTAATCTCTATAGTGACAGGAAGCAAATAAGTTTTCCTGGAGATGGGGTGGGGCTTATAAAATTAGAAAAATAAACTTTCAGGGGTAATGTAAATATACGTTCAATATCTTGATTGCAGTGATGTTTTCATATGTGTGAAAACATATGGATGTAATCATATGTCAAGACATCAATTGTTATACTTTACAAATGTGAAGTTTATTATAAGCCAATTATATCTCAATAAAGTTATTTTTAAAAGATTTGCTTAGTGCTTTGCACCAGCCAAAGAGGAAAGAATTGGCTTGGTGTCTTTTCATTGTGTTTCAGACTGCTCTCTAAAGGTTCCTTTTACTGTAGGTCAGCAGAGAGGAGGGATGGATGTTCTGGGCTGCCTGTCATCCCACTGCACTTTTATCTGTCTATATACAGTTCCAGTGGACACGGATTTGAGCAAACTCCAGGAGAGAATGAAAGACAGAGGAGCCTTGTGTGATGCAGTCCATGCGGTTGCAAAGGGTCAGACACAACTTATTTACTGAACAACAACTATATGTAGTCTCTCTAAAGGCTTACTTCAAAAAATGACCAGTTTAAGGGAAAAAATTTAAAAAAATCTTTTTAAGTCTTTAGACTCTTCTGGATCATCTGATCTTTAATGCTCAAATATTTTATGGATCTAAAGTTCTATTGATAAGTTACATGAATATACTCTTTCTTTAATTTGAAAATGTCCTCAATTATAAAACACTAAATCTCTAGCTTTTAATGATTTTTTAGGGAGGAAAAGTAAAATAAATATATTAAAAGTACACTTATAATATTCACTCCATTTTCAAAAATATTAAAAGTATGACTTACAGTACTCATTATACCACATAGTCCCCAGATTATAGGAAGGGATATTTTTGAGAACTAAAAGCATTTGCATGAGTCAGGGTACAAAGTGTAACAAAAAGACGCCAAAATGCAACAGTTTAAACTGGGTAGAAGTGTGTTTCAGTCTCAACATCCAGCAGGTAGGCAGTCCAGGTCTGGCTTAATGACTATTTGATCTGTGCAATTCCACAGAGCCCCATGCTCAGAAGGGCCCAGAGCTTGGTTTAATGGGCTGCTGTTACTATCTTGAAAGTCTTACTAATTTTGAACTTGTGTTTTAAAAGTAAAGTCCAGTGGAAACTTTTTTTTTTTTTAGATGTTACCCTACAGGTAAAGGGAAATTTATTTTTTAAGGAGAGGGCATCCATAGTCCAGTGGAAACTTTTGCATTTAAAAGTAAAGTCACTGCTCATGCAAGTGAGCAGAGGAATACACAATCCATGTCTGCCATTCCTGCACTCTGTCTGCATGTCATGTTGGCAGTGCTTTATGAACCCAGAATTCCAGTGGACCCACAGCACATGGAAGTTCAGAGAAACTCAAAGTGAGCACAAGTATGTTATGTTGATGACTAAGAAAGGACCAGTCCATTCTAAAGGAGATCAGCCCTGGATGTTCTTTGGAAGGAATGATGCTAAAGCTGAAACTCCAGTACTTTGGCCACCTCATGCGAAGAGTTGACTCACTGGAAAAGACTCTGATGCTGGGAGGGATTGGGGGCAGGAGGAGAAGGGGACGACCGAAGATGAGATGGCTGGATGGCATCACTGACTCGATGGATGTGAATTTGAGTGAACTCCGGGAGTTGGTGATGGACAGAGAGGCCTGGTGTGCTGCAATTCATGGGGTCAGAAAGAGTCCGACACAACTGAGCAACTGAACTGAACTGAACTGAAGAAAGGAAGTGAGAAAGGAAACTGGCAGTCCTGGGAGTCCTGGGAGGACATGCTCTCCATTTAAACTAGAATTTACTACTAATCCAGAAAGAAGACAATAATACTCTAAGAAACACAAACAACAAGGAACCTCATCACATCTTTCCTTACTTTCGTTACTTCCCTGTATTAACAAGTCACTTAGGCGATGGCACCCCACTCCAGTACTCTTGCCTGGAAAATCCCTTGGATGGACGAGCCTGGTGGGCTGCAGTCCATGGGGTTGCAAAGAGTCGGACACAACTGAGTGGCTTCCCTTACCTTGAAAATGATAGCATAGAAAAAGAGGGAAGGCTTTTTTCCTTTCAGTCTTTCCTTACTCATCAATAACCTGAAGATAGAGTGTTGATAGAATAAGTATGAAGAAGTGAAACAAAAACATTTAAGTCAGTTTTGTGTAGCATTTATACTCTTCTGATAATGAGATATATATATGCTTGCATGCATTACAAAATAAAAATCATACAATTTTGGTGATTCTGCACATGAGTTAAATGTTCTTATATTTGCATTTATAAGTGGACATTGCACAATATAATGAATGGTAAAATTCATGTTAATGATCTAAGTTTTAAGTTTATTTAACAAAAAACTAACTAGCAAAAAAAATGCCGGAAGAAAGCATGGAAAGATGAGAAAACTATAAATTTTACTATATTGAATGGCAATCCCCCCACCTTTTTTCTGAACAAGAAGGCTTGAAGTTTCATTTTGCATTGGGCCCTCAAATTGTAGCTGGCCCTGCTGCTGTCTTCAACACATGACTTCCACTTGTGGGTTCAATTTGGCTGCTTCAGTGTCTTTCATCTTCCAGCCCGTGAAGAGCTGGAGAAAGACCAGGAAAGTGAAGCACAATTGTTTCTTTCTTTCTTTCTTAACACTTATTTATTTATTTGGCTGGACTAGGTCTTAACTGAGGCACGCAGGATCTTTAGTTGCAGCCTGGGAAATCTTAATTGCAGTATGTGGGATCTAGTTCCCTAACCAGGTATCAGACTTGAGCCCCCTGCCCTGGGCAAATGTAATCTTAGCCACTGGACCACCAGGAAAGTCCTGGAAGCACAGTTCTTTTATGGACCTTCATCATTAAACTCAAATTCCATCAGCCAGAACTTAGTCATACAGCCACATCTAGCTATGAGGCTGACTGGGAAATATCTTTAGCCAAGCAGCCTTTTACTCAGCTAATACTCTGTTATTTTAGAAGAAGAGGAAAATGGGTATTGGAAACAATGTGAAGTTGACCACAGTTGTCATCCAGTTTGATTTTAATATTTCCAGTCCTAAGAATTTATCTTAAGGAAATAACAGAAATGTATAAAAAAAACCTTTTAAGTATAAGGATATTCACTGCATCTCTTTTTTATAATTACGGTGAATAAATTAGAAACAGCCCGGATTTCCAAAGCAGAAAAATTGGTTAAATAAATAAAGACATATCTATATTCTGGAAAATTAAATACCCATTAAAATTGTGTTCTCAAAGAATATTCAATGTTATAGGAAAATGCTCAAGATGCAATGGTACATGAGAAAAGCAAAATGCACCACTCTACAGATAATACTATTTAGAAGCACTTTTTCAGCTACATGGGTATGTCTGGGTTTATCACAGAGATTAAGGGAACAAGACTACGGACCTCACAGAGTAAATTTCTCCCAGCATATGTTTGAACCACAACCCCTCAGGATCAGAATCTGGATTTTGTTTGCAGACTCAGGACAGATTTGTCTCTCAGAATGAGACATTTTAACCAGAATCATAAGATAAATATGCGCATCAAGAAGGCCAGTTTATTTGCTTATGAGGACATATAATAATAACAAGACATATATAGGCAACACCCTCCCCCAGTCTCATACTAAGGGTGAGTGCCCTTCCTACAGGCAGTATATTACATCATTGTATTTGATGATTCTGCAGCATAACCAAGAAAATTTCAGCCCAATAATAAAGTTGAACATTTATTCTTAAAGAACTCACCATGAAGATTTTTCCAGAAAATCAGTCAGACTGTGAAAACAACCACATTTTTCGAGCACTCTATTCTATAAAGAATTATTGAGAAACAGGCAAAAAGNAGTATATTACATCATTGTATTTGATGATTCTGCAGCATAACCAAGAAAATTTCAGCCCAATAATAAAGTTGAACATTTATTCTTAAAGAACTCACCATGAAGATTTTTCCAGAAAATCAGTCAGACTGTGAAAACAACCACATTTTTCGAGCACTCTATTCTATAAAGAATTATTGAGAAACAGGCAAAAAGCCCCTATGTCCTTTAGCCATTTTCTAGAGTCCTGTAGCTGGTGATCAAGAACAGAAGTTTTGACTTCCGTTTTCTGTGGGGAAGAAATGCAGAGGGGCACTAGGAATATTCCATGGACAGAAGAGCCTGGCAAGTTACAGTCCATGGAGCTGCAACAAGTTGGACACAGCTGAACAGCTGAGCGCACACACCCAAGGGAAGGGGGACAGAGAAGTTTCTGTCTCAAGAGGTGTGTGGGAGAGCTTTGGAGGAGAGTGAAGATGGAGAGTTTGTGACAGTGACTCTAAAGCTCATGGGTATAAGATAAAAACAAAAGGATATTTAAAGAAGTGTTGCTGTAGTTATAAGCCTGATCTTCATCAATGTCCCTTGAGAAACATGAATAAATCTGAATTATTTTTAATAGCTTTTGGTTTTGTGACCTTGCTAGGACCCTGGAGCAATCCAGGGATACACAAGATACAAAAGTAATTAGTGATTTTTAAATCTACACTATACCAACAGTAATAAATCATTTTAAAAAAAACACCAGCCTTTGATAATAATTNTCTGAATTATTTTTAATAGCTTTTGGTTTTGTGACCTTGCTAGGACCCTGGAGCAATCCAGGGATACACAAGATACAAAAGTAATTAGTGATTTTTAAATCTACACTATACCAACAGTAATCATTAAAAAAAAAAATACCAGCCTTTGATAATAATTCAATATTTGCTTTTATTTTGTTTAAGATTATATAGATATATATATATATCCATTGAAGAAAAATTCACAGTTACTCTTAAGATAGCTGTCTTCAAACTGTGCCTGTGTGTTTCCACAAATAATTTTCAGGAACTACATATACTCGTGCACTTTATATTAACATACAATTTAAAGAGTTCCAAAGGATATAATATCCAATGCTTTAATACTGGTCANTACCCGTTTGAAAATTCTTAACTTTGATGAAGACAAGGAGAAGGCAAAATAAATCATCTTGGTAGAAGGTCTGTCATTTGTCTTTTCAAAGAATATACTTATCTTGTTTCATGTGTTTCTGTGTTAGTCACTCAGTTGTGTCCAACTCTTTGGGATGCCATGGACTGTATAGCCCACCAGGCTCCTTAGTCCATGGACTTCTCCAGGCAAGAATATTGGAGTGCTGTTCCCTTCTCCAGGGGATCTTCCTGACCCAGGGATCGAACCTGAGTCCTCCTGCATTGCAGGCAGATTCTTTACTGTCTAAGCTATCAGGGAAGTCAGTTGTTTTATTTGTTTCTATTCAAAGCCTTTCTTTAGATTTATTCTGGTTTCANTTTGGGATGCCATGGACTGTATAGCCCACCAGGCTCCTTAGTCCATGGACTTCTCCAGGCAAGAATATTGGAGTGCTGTTCCCTTCTCCAGGGGATCTTCCTGACCCAGGGATCGAACCTGAGTCCTCCTGCATTGCAGGCAGATTCTTTACTGTCTAAGCTATCAGGGAAGTCAGTTGTTTTATTTGTTTCTATTCAAAGCCTTTCTTTAGATTTATTCTGGTTTCATCTCTTTTTTTAACTTTAGCTCAGTCTTTCTGCTATTCTAATATAAGTACTTCAGGTAAAAATAAATGTGCTACTTCAGTTGGCTCTGAAAATCTTTAATATAAATTATTTCCATTATTTAATTAAAATATTTTCAGTTCACTTGTCTGCTTATCTTTTAAGGTGTGTTAGATATTGTATTTGAAAGATTATGTGTGGAAAAAACTTGGAGCCTAAAATGAAGTTATCTTATTTCAGGAAAGGATTTTTAATTTCCTTCTATCAGATGGGGGTGGAAGTGGTGCTGAGACACTTCCATATCTTACTTGTACAAAGGGGTTTTCCATTTCTTTTGTTAATGTCTTATTAGATAATTGACTATATCCACACACCCCTACTCTTCTATTTCTCAGTGCCTGCATATCTTCAGTTTATTGTGGAAGTGTGAGATGGTTCATATCTATATTTTTATCTCTCTATATTTTATATCTATATCCAAGGATCTCTCCCAGCTTCTGTTCTTTATCTGTAATATTCTGCTATGTCACACATTTTATTGCACTTCTAAAGTTAATTCAGCTGACTGTGCTGGTGCCTAGAATTATCGTTATCCCAGTGGGACACGACTGAGCAACTAACACTCACTTTCATGAACTATACTTTTTAGGAAGCTGCCTGGANTTCTTTATCTGTAATATTCTGCTATGTCACACATTTTATTGCACTTCTAAAGTTAATTCAGCTGACTGTGCTGGTGCCTAGAATTATCGTTATCCCAGTGGGACACGACTGAGCAACTAACACTCACTTTCATGAACTATACTTTTTAGGAAGCTGCCTGGAGACACATGGATTATATCGTTACTCATCTTCTTCTCTTGCACATCCATCTGAGATTTAAGAAAATATTTTCTGTTCTTGAGAAGGCAACATACGTTTGATTCCAAGGCCAAATAGTCAGGTGCCTCCATTTGCTGATGTCCTGCAAGTGGTGGTGCTCGCCGCCTCTGAAATCCAACACCCCATCCTGGGTCGCCGCCTGGGCCACCGCATCCTCGTGCGCCGCCTAGTGGCCGCTCGGCCAGCCATGCGCGGGGCTCCAGGACGCGCTCAGGGTTCGCGTTCTCCCTGTGAAATGATCTCTGCACGCTTTGCCTCTCTTTATTGCCCTTTCGCCCCGATTCCTTCAGGCCCAGCGACAGCCTCTACCACCACAAAAACAAGACCTGGCCCTGCACTCCGTGCCCACTCGGGCAAAGTTGCCTATGACAACTTTGTCACTAATCCATCCCAGGCAGCACTTCCTGCAGATGCCTTGTGGCCAGAGGCTGCTGAAAGCATCTGCTTCAGTGTTCTTTATCATTATTTTTAATTTGAAGGATATTTGCTTTACCATGTTGTGTTAGTTTCTGCCCTACAACAAGGTGAATCAGTCATAACTATATATATTTATCTCCCTCTTGAGTCTTCCCTCCCTCCCACTCCACCCCTTTAGGTCCTCACAGAGCAGCCAGGTTGGGCTCCCTGTGTTATACAGCAGCTTCCCACTAGCTATCTATTTTATACATAGCAGTGTGCAGTACGTCAGTGCTAGTCTCTGAATTCGCCCCATCTTCTCCTTCTCCCATTATGTCCATAAGTCCATTCTCTATCTCTATGTCTCCATTCTTGCCCTGCAAATAGGTTCATCCGTACCATTTTTCTAGATTCCATATATATGTGTTAATTTACAATATTTGTTTTTCTATATTTATCATTCTAATGCAGATTAAGATATATAATTTTCTAAAGAATGAATATCTATCTCAAACTAAAAAAGCAATATTACACTTAATGAAACACTGATAACTTTACTATGAACAATAATAAGCACACTATTACCACAAAATTTTAGCCTTTTTCTGTAAGTCATAACCAATGTAAAAGTAAGAAGCTGAAAATGAATATAACAATTGTTAATTATTTCTACACAATATAATTTCTCGTATTTTAGATTTTTTTCAAGGAAAGACAATCAACTGAAAAATAATTAGAACTAAATATGGATGTCAAAAAGGAGGTGAGTTACTAAAGAAAACTTTTCTATAGTATATAGATTTTCTAACTTACCATTAATTAGTTAATTAATGGTAAGTTATTCTAATGGAAAGTTTTCTAACTTACCATTAATAAGTTAAAATATAACGAAAAATGTTCCACTGATAGAAACAACAACAAAAATTCCTAGGATAAACTGAACAGAAAATGCAAAGTTCCAATTATCAAAAGAAGTTAGAAAATTTAGTGAATTACAAAAATTAAGGTGTAAATGGAGTGGTATATTGCTTTTCTTTATGGTAAACTTTAGCAACCACCAATTACTTCCCTATTTGTTTATAATGTTAGTATAATTGCAGTCATGATGCCAAATTGAGTATTTCATGAAACCAGTCTAAAGTTTGTTTGGAAAGTTAAAAGGTAAGAAGAGGCAAGAAATCTTTGAAGATTGTAGGGACATATTCTTTTAGATATTTAAATGTGTCATAAGCTATAATAATTAAAACAGTGTTGAGTAGTACAAGATAAAAATGCATCAGTGGAAAAACAGAAAGCTTAATACGTGTGTGTGTGTGTTATTGCTGTGGATACATCTATATATTAATCAATGTTTTATGGGCAGTATTTCAAAAGAATGCTGAATTGTTTTAGAGAGAGTATTGAGATAACTGATTAATGTAGTGGAACTCTGCATTATGACTTCCCAATATCTTTTGAATACCCTTCGGACATTGTGTGACATTATGTCTCACAATATAAGCAAGTCCTGCTTTTCTGAGAGAATCCATAAATCAGGCATATGACTTCGATTCTATTACTCCTCCCACCACTGACATCCGAGGTAGAAGGGAACCGTGATGTAGAAAGGGGCATATTCAGAGAGACCCGTCTGGCAAGTGTGGTGTCAAATGTTTGCTCTTTCGGACCACTATGTCAGAGTTGCAAGTGTCCCACTGAATCTTTTTTTTTTTTTTTAAGTTTTTCATTTACTTGTTTTTTTGTTTGGTTTTGATTTTTTGCCAGAACTATCCTGTGGTGTGGTCAGGTATTTCTTCTGGATGTATTGACCATGCTTGTCTTGTTCTAGGCTGTGTGGCCTACAAAGTCTAGTTCTCTGGCTCTCTCAGAGGTCTGTGAATTACCCAAAATCCAAATGTTAAAATCCTAACCGTCAATGTGACAGTCTTAGGAGGTGGGGCCCCTGGGAGGTGATTAGGTCTTAAGGGTAGAGCCTTCAATGAACAGGATTAATGCCTTCATAAAAAGACAGAAGGGAGCTTCTTTCACCTCTCTGCTGTCTGCCATGTCAGAATGCAATGAGAAGATACTCGTCGGCAAACCAGGACGTGGGTCCTCTGCAGACCTTGGATCTGCCTTTATGTTGGACTTCTCAGCCTCCAGAACTGTGAGGAAAATATTTGTTGCTATTTAAGCTATTCAACCTGTGCTATTTTTACTGCAACTCAAGTTAAGACAAGTAGAATCTGTTATTTGCAATTTAAGATCATGCACAGCTCACAATTTACTATTTGGGGGAAAATATATTTACATCCCTGCCTTATGCCATTCACAAAAATAAAATACACCAGGATTAAGAACTAAAATATTAAAAACAAAAATTAAGAAACAAATACCAAAAACAAAAGCCCAGAGATAAAAATGAAAAGAAGTAGTAAACAAATTAAACTAACCACAGTGGTCTGCCACTTTGTATGGGTAGATCAAAAATGTGTCTGTGAAAGAACTAACAGACCATGAGACATGGAAACCTGGCTAGTTGAGCAACTTCAGAACATTATAAGATAAAATTAAACTCATTGCTCAGGAGGAGAACTAAATATTCTTAGGTCTCAGATCAGACAAGAATTTCTGTCTGAACTTCATAATGAACACAGTCTGTGATGAGATTTTATTGTATGATAACCAGACAGTGAGTTACACAGAACTATTTTTGATGATGGCCCTCAGGCAAGTCATATGGCATTACATGGAAAGCACACTAATGCTATTTACCCAGAACAACTCCATAAGCAAAGACTGGGTGTGCAATGGACCTCTGATATCATCAAACTAGATAGACTACATATTTGTCAAAGAGTCTCTTCCTAATATTTCTTTCAGGTGATCTTTTGATAAATAATTAGGGGACTTGAGTCCAAGTTTATATTCCTTTATTATGTATATAAACAATCAAGGTAGGTGTAGGATATTGGCTGTCAGTGGCCAAGAGAGACCCAGGCTGTTTCCATAATTTTAAGGTTTCAGTAAATATATTGAAAATGTAGAAATGGCAGAGCTACAGTTACCAAATCTGTGGTGTAATTTGAATGCATACATTCAGCAAATTAATGTTTTGAACACATATACAAAGAAATAACTGTTGTGTAAGTCATGCAAAGATAACATGTAAAGGAAATTTGAGGTCTTTCTTGAATGTGAAGCACAGCCCCTCCTGGCTTCTGGCACTGTTCCTGGTGAAAGTTGAGGAATCTGTGGGCCTAAATAGCCCAATCTTTACTCAGCCTAGAACCACAGGTATGGAAGCAAATACAAAAACTGTTTTGTTCAAAAAAACAAGAAAGAAAAACAAACAAACAAACAAACAAAAAAAAAACTGTTTCGTTCATTTTAAATGGATGCAAATATGCTAACTCGCTTTATCCTGTTGAACTCTTTGCAACCCCATGCACTGTAGCCCCCCAGAGTGGGTTGCTATACCCTCCTCCAGGGGACCTTCCTTACCCAGGGATAGAACTCTTACCTCTTTTGCNAAACAAACAAAAAAAAAACTGTTTCGTTCATTTTAAATGGATGCAAATATGCTAACTCGCTTTATCCTGTTGAACTCTTTGCAACCCCATGCACTGTAGCCCCCCAGAGTGGGTTGCTATACCCTCCTCCAGGGGACCTTCCTTACCCAGGGATAGAACTCTTACCTCTTTTGCACTGACAGGCAGATTCTTTACCACTAGCACCACCTGGGAAGCCCCCTAAATTGGTGCCTGGAGTGCAGTCTGTATGTTAATAGATATGTAGTTCTGATTTGGCTAGACTGCCTACTCGGCCAAGAGAAAAATTCCATTAATACATACCTTCCTGGGTTTAACAGGCAAATATGGAGGAAGGTCAACCCTGTGTGGGCAGATTTTTACAGCCAGTTTAAAGGAGGTGGAAGTCTATATTAAAAAAAATACTAACTTAAAGTTCAGAATCACCCATATCTTCCCTTGCTTTTCTTCCTGGCATGATTAGCTCACAGAACCACCATCTGTCCTGGTCACATGTAGCTCAAGAAAGTGAATTTACATCATCCGGACCCAAAGGAACGCTTGTCCTTTGTTAATTCTTCCCTGGTGGTTTCCGACTCTGTTTCACTGCCACAGTCGCAGGGAAGAAGGGCGGCGGGGGAGGAGGGGAGAACGGGACCACGCAAAGATTGCTTCTCAACGCGGCGCCCACGTTGTTCCCAGAACCACGACACGCACCGGAAGTTCTGTGNCCCAAAGGAACGCTTGTCCTTTGTTAATTCTTCCCTGGTGGTTTCTGACTCTGTTTCACTGCCACAGTCGCAGGGAAGAAGGGCGGCGGGGGAGGAGGGGAGAACGGGACCACGCAAAGATTGCTTCTCAACGCGGCGCCCACGTTGTTCCCAGAACCACGACACGCACCGGAAGTTCTGTGTCAGAGCTGGAGACTTAGCACGGACGCAACTCTGATCTGCATGCGCTGTTTCGGTTCTTCTCCCAGGAGGGAAAACATTCCTTTGAACTCGCCAGCGAGGGCTTGCCAGTCTCGTGCCCCACACCACACACCCTAGGAATAGCCTTAAGTGAGAACTCAAAATTGTGACCTAACACGAAGGAAGGTGTTTGAAAGAAGGTTCCTTTAAGGTGCACCATATAAGAGGAAGTCTCGGGGTTCCTGAGCGCGCCTCGCGAGCGTCGATAGCGCATGCGGATTTGTTGGAGATGGAATGTTTCAAGGTGAGTTGAGGGGGCACTGCTTCAGTTGGTAGAGTGGAAACAATCCACCCCTCCAAGGGCAGTCTGTGAGCGAAGCAGTGAGGAGGAGCACGGGAGCTGGGGGGAAGGACACTGCAGCATCTTACATCTGGTGGTGTTTCAGAAGGCTCTTGGAACGAGGGATGGCTAACGCTCAATTTTAAATTGTTCTGTGGCCGCCATGGAATTTCCCTTTCCTCACACCTTTAGTGATGTCTGCTGTTAAACGAATTCAACAAGGAGGCCATGAGACAACGTCCTTGGCTTCCACCTGTGCTCTGTAAAAGCGGTTCCCCAGCCTCCCTCTACAGAGTGCTTCTAACCAATTGGCATTGCTCAAGTAAATTCCCATATTTTTAATATTCCTGTTTATCTTTTAACATTACCAGAGAACTTTGTGAGAGTGAACTTTGTGTCTTTTTTTGCCTTTTTGTGGAAGTCTAATGAAGGAGTTGGCTCATTGGAAAAGACTGATGCTGGGAGGGATTGGGGGCAGAAGGGGACGACAGAGAATGAGATGGCTGGCTGGCATCACTGACTGAATGGACGTGAGTCTGAGTGAACTCCGGGAGTTGGTGATGGACAGGGAGGCCTGGTGTGCTGCAGTTTATGGGGTCACAAAGAGTCAGACACGACTGAGCGACTGAACTGAACTGAACGAAGGAGTGGAATTTCCCATCTGGGTCACCAAGGCTTGGGCAGAACTGGTGCCCTGGGGCAGGAAGAATACTCCTGTGCTTGGCTGAACTATCAGTGAAAGGAGAAGCTCTGAGCCAGAGTGACCTTATTAATTTCCAAGAGCCCCCCTGGGAAATTTCCTCAAAGTGGAGGAAGGCATTGGGCTTTTTGGAGATTGTAGAATGGAGGCTTGAGCCAAGCACATCTGGATCTAAAAAGGCAAGGAGAAGGACTTCCCTGGCAGCCAATGGTTAAAGCTCTGTGTTTCCAGTGTAGGGGCAAGAGTTCAACCCCTGGTTGAGGAACTAGTCCTGCATGCTGGGCAGTACAAACCCCACCCCCATCACCACCACCACCACCCCCACCCACACACACACACAAGGTGCACAGAGCTGATCTGAGTTATATATATCTATTCGTGGTCTTGCTTTCTCTTTCCTACTAAATCCTAAAGGGACCTTCTCTTTTGCAGAACCACTATAGGCAGCGAACCTCTTAGGTCTAAGATGGATATGGGAGAAGTTATAACGGAAAAAAGACCCTAGAGACAAGTGCCTTAGTGGTTGGGAAGAAGAAAGGACATGGGACAAATGGTAACTTTACCTACATACATGTGAACAAGAGCACTAGCAGAAGGTAATCGTGTTTTCTCTAACCATGGCATTCTAGCATTTGTAAGTGACTGCCTTTTTTCTTCTTTTTTTTTTTAAGTGACAGCTTTAACAGTCCTTCCTGGAATCAAAGAGCTCTTTTCTTACTTGGCAAATGATCAAAGGAGAGGCAATAAAATGAGAGACAGAAGAGGGTAGGCCCAGGACAGGAAACAGATTTTTAAAAGGGTGAATATTCCCCTTATTCCTCCCTACAAGGAAATCAGGACATCCACTGCCTGGTCATGATCATTTGGCATGCAGCCTCCTCTCCTGGGGTGCCAGTCATTGGATGAGGACCTCCCTGGGCTCCCTGCCACAGAGACAACATGTTCCAGTCTGTTATTTTCACCTTCAACTGGCAGCCCAGTGGGTCCTAGCGTGTTTAAGAGTCAGCTGTGCCACAGAGGACAGGCATGCAGTGGCCACGAGGCAGGCCTGTCTTGTATGGTGAACGGTGCAGCACAGGAGTGCCAATGAAGTCAGCTTGCCTGCCTGCCTGGCAGGGTGGGCCCTTCCTGCCACCCAGTCTGCTTCTAAGTCTGGAAGCCTGGGTGCATAGCCTTCTCTCTTTGTCTCCTTCACCCCCTTTATACTTTCCATAATATTGCCATTTTCTTCAGTGTCCTCTCACCTCTTTCAACCTCTCTTCATCTTTTCCAATGGATAAGCCATTCTTTCCATTGCATAATGGGTGAAAAAAGTTATTCCTCATCTGCAGCTCTCCACCACTTCCTGAGAGGGTACCTCTTCTCGGGTGTAGGTGTGCAGCTTTTGAGATGGACTCAGCATCCAGCTTAATTTTTTTCTGCATAGTAAATGGAGAAAGCTTGTGAGAGTGTGAGTGAGATGGAAGAATTCAGGATGAAAGACACAGATGATGAGATTGAGTGCTGTGGGAGCAAAAATTTTGGAACAACTCCTCTTTGGTGATAGAAAGAGAGAAGGGAATTTGGAGAATGTGGGGAAGAGAAAGAATGGTTATGCTGACAGCAATATCTGCTATTTATCCAGTACTTAATTTTTGTTGGCATTATACTTAACTCCTTTTGTTCATTATTCGATCTAATCCTCCAACAATGTTGTAGGCTAAGTTTTATTATCCTTTTGCTGCTGAGGAAACCAAGGCTCAGCAAAGTTAGAGAACTTGCCCAAAGTAACACAGCCAGGAAGCTGTGAAATTCAGTGCAAATTCTAGATGACTTTAGAGTTCAAATTCATAATGACTAAATTATATTGACTCGCCAAGAAAGTGTATGACTGGGCCTTCAGAAAGGCAGAATGTTGAGCTTCTAAGGGACTAGATTTATTCCCTGGGAAGCTCAGTGACCCTCTTCTTCCTTTCTGTGAGAGGGTAGGTGGCACTGAGGTAGCCACTAAGCCACTGACTGGCCTGCCATCTGCATATGCTGGTTGGCTGCCTGCCCCTCAGTGTCAGGGCCTTTTGTTCCGCTTTCATGGAAAATGTGATTCTGGATCTGGTCAGCCTGGCACTTTTCATTCCGAAAGAGTGCTGAGGTGGGATAAAACAAACCCAAAGAGCAGGGGAGTAAGAGACAAAGGATTAGAACCAACCAGTTTCTTTCATACACAGCAGTATTTTGAGAAACTCTAGTCAATAAATAACCCATTTCAACAATACTTCCCCAAAGAAAATTTTCTATGGTCTTATTCACGTTTCTCATCTTGCTGTTTAAAACCATTTCCTTTGTTTTAGGACAACTGTGTGTGTAAAACACATGCAATTTCAGGGGACAAGACCTCGGAATATTAGAGCTAGAAGTGACCCCCTCCTTCACTGTGAAAATCATGAGCTCAAGGTCCCAGGATGACTTTAGAGTCACAGATCTATATCTCAGTTCTTTCCCTGATGCTTTACTAAAAGTGTAAGGTGTAAGTGTAAAGGTGTAAAAACTCTTTAGCCAGAGTCAAGATCAACTCTGTCCCCTAAAACACTGCCTACCCTGGTGATGGATGTAGTGGGGATGTAGTGGGGATTTCTGAAGTGCCTAGAAAAGGTCCTGTAAGAAGTAAATGCTCAACAAATGCCTGTGCCCTTTCTTGGGCCATGTTATTCATCTGTTCAGGGTAGAGCTAAGGCCAGAACCTTGTTTTCTGATTCTCCAGTGTGTGTGTGTGTGTGTGTGTGTGTGTGTGTGTGTGTGTATGTATGTACATGCTGCAGAGCAGTGTAATATCTGCTTCCATGAAGTAACATGATTTACTACCCTTTCTAATTCTATTAGGGTTATGATATTCCAAGCACTTATTTAGATGCTATTGTTCAACTAGTACAACAAAATGGTAAAGTTGGCAGACAGGCATAGTATCACTGGATCCACTTTCCACATCAGGGAAGGCAGACTGGGAGAACGTGATTTCCTTGTCCCGTGGCTAGTCAGGGGTGCAGTTAGACCACTAGGTAGTTTTACTAAAGAGATAAGGGAGAGTGAAAGAAATACTAAGCTGGAGGTCATAAATGACATAAGCAACTGATAATTCTGATTAGACAGTGAGAGAAAAAATGGACTTTGAGACGATTGAGCAAAAGACCAAGAGAAAACACTGACAAAGCAGTAAACAACCCACTGTGAGGGACTGGGGAAAATTAACAGTGGTGGTCACTGCTGACCACAGAGTAATTTTCCCATCAGGTAAGTACTGGTTACTCTGCAGTTCTGAAATTCTCCAGTCCCTTCTTTGAACTCACTTTGCCCCTACAGCATCCTAACTGCACAAACGCTTTTCTTCAGACAAGAAAACAGAAAACTTTTTTTTTTTAAATCATATTTCAGTTTCAATTTTACTCTCTAGTCTCAAGGTAATGGTATTCTAAACCCTAGAATTTTGATTGCTTTAAATTTATTCATCTGGGATATATGAATATACACAGGTACTCCAGTCTTCCTAAAATACACAGTGTTCACAGAGTCGGACACGGCTGAAGCGACTTAGCAGAAGCAGCACCAAGCACAATAATGATACAGAAAAAATTCACCATGAGAAAATAAAAGATGATCCCTGACTCTTCCATCCCCACATCTGCTGCACCCAGTGGCTTTTGACCCTGGGCTTCATTCTGGTGCTCTAAGTTTATACCCTCAGATTCTGAGCTTTTTGAAAACCTACCCCATGTCTTTCATAAGCTGACCTATAATACTCTGTGAATATGCTAAATATCATTGGGTTGTACACTTTAAACAAGTGAATTGTATGGCATTTGAACTCTTTTTCAATCAAGTTGTTACATTAATAAAGGGACCATAAAAAAAATTGAAAGCACTATCTTAGATATGTGCACACCCATTTTTATAGCAGCCTTATTCAAAATAGCTAAAAGGTGAAAGCAGCTCAAGTGTCCAGAGACCAATGAATAGAGTAGCAAAATGTGATATCTACACTTACCTATGTCTGTATCTATAACCTGTATCTATAAGTGTGTTATATGATATGTGTACACACTCTGGAATATTATGCAGCCTTTAAAAATTAAAAAAGTTTTTGGCTGTGTTGAGTCTTTGTTACTGTGTGCAAGCTTTCTCTGATTGCAGAGAGCAGGGGCCACTCTCTCAATGCAGTTTTTGAGCTTCTCTTTGCAGTGGCTTCTCTTGTCACAGAGCACAGACTCTAGAGCATCAGGTCCTCGGTAGTTGTGGAGCACGGAGTTAGTTGCCTGGTGGTATGTGGAATCTTACCAGAGCAGGGATTGAACCCCTATTCTCTGCACTGGCAGACAGACTCTCCACCACTGAACCACCAGGGAAGTCCTATACGGCCTTTAAAAAGAAGGAAAATCTGACATATGCTACAACATGGATGAAACTTGAGGGTATTAAACTAAGTGAATAAGCCAGTCAGAAAAATGCAAAACTAAATCATTCCGCTTGTATGATACCTAGAGTAAATTCAGAGCCAGGAGGTAGAAAGATAGTTTCCAGGGGCTGTAGAGGGAGAGGTCCAGAATGGTTGTCTAGCGGATACAAAGTATTAGTTTTGTAAGATGAGAAGAGTTCTATAGATTGGATGCACAGCAGTGTGAGTGTATCTGACGCTAATGAGCACTGCTGCTGCTGCTAAGTTGCCTCAGTCTCTGTCCGACTCTGCATGCCCCCATAGGCNGTAGAGGGAGAGGTCCAGAATGGTTGTCTAGCGGATACAAAGTATTAGTTTTGTAAGATGAGAAGAGTTCTATAGATTGGATGCACAGCAGTGTGAGTGTATCTGACGCTAATGAGCACTGCTGCTGCTGCTAAGTTGCCTCAGTCTCTGTCCGACTCTGCATGCCCCCATAGGCAGCAGCCCACCAGGCTCCCCCATCCCTGGGATTCTGCAGGCAAGAACACTGGAGTGGGTTGCCATTTCCGTCGCCAATGCATGAAAGTGAAAAGTGAAAGTGAAGTTGCTCAGTCGTGTCCGACTCGTAGCAACCCCATGGACTGTAGCCTACCAGGCTCCTCCATCCATGGGATTTTCCAGGCAAGAGTACTGGAGTGGGGTGCCATTGCCTTCTCCCACTACTGAACACTTAAAAATGGTGAAGATGCTATATTTTATATATGTTTTGCCACACTTTTTTTAAAAGGGGAGATGGGGCTGTGGTTCATGTGTGCCGTTTAAGGGGAGCTGCAGCTTGGTTGCCTGTGAAATCCCAGTAAACAATGATGGAAGAACTTTCAGAATCTAATACAGTTTTAGAAGAAAGTAATGGTCATGTTCTACCCCTTAATGATTTCAAAGTTCTCAGAGATAAGAATTATAAGACAGTTACTCTAGTCTTTTCTGACATTGATAGGAAAGGATTCATGTATTTATTAATTCGTGTATTCACAAACATTGAGTGTGTGCCCACTGTGTTTGAGGCATGGTGCCGATTGCTGGGAAGACAGCGGCAAGATGTCACTGCCCCAACCCACATAGGTTCTACAGTCTGATGGGCTGAATCAATTGATATGGAACATGACTTGTAAAAGTCCAGAATGTCTAGGCTTTTCATTTGTGTATTTTATGGAGTCTTTCATGAGCACTGAGGTAACAGCCACTACTACAACTATCTCCTGATACTTTCATATACATTTTCTTACTACTTGGTTTGATTTGATTCTGACCTCAACCTGCTCCTCCCACCTCTTAGATTATGTTTTTTAAGAACAGGGCAGTCTTATTCATTTTATATTTGCTACAAACATGTATCCTCTACAAAAAGTCCCTATAGTGAACAAAGTGCTATTCACCCAGAACCTCAATAACAATTTTGTGAACTATGCTGAGGTAACACTGCCCTGTCACTGGGACCAAAATCGTGACTGCTGCTTTCAGGGTCCTGAATCCATCCCAGCCACCAAAGCGGGTTGTAATACATAAGGAAATGTCTGTCCTACAAATTAGGAAAGATGTTTTAAAATATGTTGAGGGACTTCCCTGGTGGTCCAGTGACTGGGACTTCGCACTCCCAATGCAAGGGCCCAGGTTCGATCCCTGGTCAGGGAACTGGATCCCACATGCCGCACCTAAGAGTTTGAGTGCTGCAGCTAAAGTTCCCTCATGCTGCAACTAACACTTGGCACAGACAAATTTAAAAAAAAAAAATCATGTTGATCCCTCCCCAGTTCTTCCTTGCATTATGAAGATTTGGCCCCATTACAAAGTTCTTTTTCCATAACATTACTAATCCTACAGTGAGTATAACTTGAGAAATACAAGATTTATTTGCATGTGCAAGTTTGTAGACCCAGTCCTCATACTATGCATGAGCTCATTTAACTCATGTAAAATTGTATTCAGGCTAGAAGTATCCAGAGTGGGGAAGGAGTGAAAGAAATTAGGCAGTTGTTGGAGGTTTTGAAAGTAATGATCTGGAATGATGCCATCTTATTATTGCCTATGAGAAGAGTCTGCAGTCAGAGGCCTCTAAATCAGAATTATATATTCAGATCCAGTTATTTAGTGAGATAACTGTACTAAATTCCTAGTTGTATGCTGTTTCATTCATCTTCATAATCAGTTTCTGATGGAGGCATTACCAGCTCATTTTACAGATAGTGAAACTGAGGACTAACAAGATTGGGAGATTCCACAATATTCCACAGCCTTCAAGTTCACATATCATGACATCTCAATTTTAATATTTTACTGAGTTAAGAGACTTAAAAAAACTGTAAACAGTCTGTGTTTCTCAGGAGTTGCTGGTTCTATAAGATCCAGTAAGCGTCACTCTTGCTTTCCTGAACTTTGAGCTTCAGTTGCACGTCAGACCGTGGAGGTGGCCAAATGCTGATGCCATGGAGCAGCAGCAGGCGGCACCACTCGGGGGCAGATGAATTCATGCACCTCCAACATGCCTGGCCATTCTGCTGTTCACGTGAAGCAACACTCAGCAGATCAGGGCCACCTTGGTCTGCAAACGCAAGTCATTCTTCCCTGATTAATGCAGATTTAATGTCCAAGGTTATAAACTGCTGGGAGGTGGAGAGGAAGAGAGCGAATCTCTGCAGTTTGAGGTCACCCAAACGTAAGCAGCTCGCCCTGACTTGGAGTGAGACAGGTACTCCATGTACCTTTCCTGTGACTTAAGGCAAGTTACTTAATCTCTCTAAGCCAGAGTTTCCTTGTCAAGAAAATGGGGCTAATAAACCTTTCCTGAGAGAGGTGCTAGATTAGAGATCGTACATCAAAAGAATCAAGTGCATCATAAAACTTGGAAAAAGAGCTATTATTATTGTTATTACTGTCATGATTACAACAAAAACAATTAGTCCTAGTAGCCTGTGGAAAATTATTTCTACCATAAATTTCTCAGTGGGTAAAATGTTCCAGTCACAGTTCTGACCACCCCAGCCCTGATGCCCAACAACTACTAACCCCACTCTTATTCTTTCATCATCATCCACCTCTTATTCCTCCTTTCTCCTCTGACAAAAGTCAAATTTGATGAAACTTCATATGTCTCCAGATCAATCATCCTAGTCTGATAAGTCAAGCACCAGGTGTTTGAATGAGCACCAGGAAGTGTGCCTTGGGGAGGCCAGTAAAGTCAGGAGAGCTGATGGGAACTTTCCGTGGTTTAACCCTCGGTTATCCTTAGGACAGGCCTTGGCCAAACTTCCCTAGACAAGTGAGCCTCAAATTTGTGTTTCAAACATTTCAGTTTCCTTCAGTAGTCACATTCAGTGTGTAACACTTTCCACCTTCAGAAGCTGTCTGAGCCTAAACTCTAAACGCAGTGCTCTGCTTCTTTCCCCTTCATTTCATTGGTATTTCCCTCACTATAGAATTGTACTGTATACCACAGAGCACTTTGGTTTTGAGGGTTTTTTCCTCCTAAGTTATGAGTTATTTCAAAGGAGAATGTTTCTGAGAATTATACTTTTCCTGTGATCATGATCATTGCATTATGTTTAGATTTCCCCACAAATTTTGCCTCTTTCATTATTTAACTTTGGAAGCATACACTATTTTTATTTGCCTTCTCTTGAATTAGATTTGGGTTTAATGCTCAGAGGAAAAAAAAACCCTGTAGAATGAACTAGTCCTCAGACAGTGCTGTAACTAGGGGAACTAATGGCTTACATCAATCACTTTGAATTTTATTCTTGTTTTTACCAACTTTAAAGACAAAAATATAAAGGTTGAGAGAGAATGAGACTAGAGTAAAGAGACACTGTGCTCTGACATTAAAAGCATCGGGGAGCCCAGCTTGGTTTGAGACACTAGGAAGGATCTTTTGAGTGTCTCCTCTATGCAGGCACTTTACAAACTCACTTAATGCTCTTGTGAAATTCAGATCCCACTTTACAGAGGAGGAAATTCAGGCTCAGAGAAGTGGAGATAACCTTGGCCAAGGTCATGTGTGTGGTAAGTGCTGGAGCTGAGCTAACATGCTTCCCAGTTTTCCTTGGTGGACTCCAGAGTCCAGTCATCTACTCAGTGCATGAGTGCTCCGCATCCTTTGTCTGTGGCTCCTCATTTGAAAAATAGAGAATCTGGACTGAGAACTACGAGGGCTCCAGATGTCTCTTATAGTGTTAACACTCTGAGTAGAGAGGGTGTGTGAGCATGATTAGAAGGATTGGCTGTTTATGGGCCAATCAGAGCTATTGGTTAAACACCTCTCTACCAGGCCAAGGTGGGAAGGAGAGGCTAAAAGTTAGGGGAAAAAAAAAAAAAAAAANAACCCAGGAGGCCTTTATGAAGCGGGCCCTGGTAAGACACTTCTTATGTACTTAATCAAGTGGATACTTGGGACCTGGCTCTCATTGCTTTCTTCAGGCTATGATGGACTCCAGAGAGTGTCTACCAGGTATTTGAAATTGTGGCATTAGAGCTTAGTAGGAAAGTCAAGGCTGGAGAGTGTTCTGAACTCTCCACACAGGGAGTATAATTGATGTTAGTAGATTGAAGGACAATTTCCACAGAGACACTTTAGAGGGACAGTGAGAGGGCCAAGGAATGAACATGGGATATCTTTCATTTTGAGAAGATGGAGAAGCCACTAACACAAGCAATGATTATATATATTAAGATGAACTAAGGATTCTAGGAACAAACAGAATGAAGTTTCAAAGGATCAATAACAGCACTCTACAAAGAGGTTAAAAATAAAGGTGGGAAAAGGCTTTGGAGATACTGGCATTGAAGGGCTTATCAATGACCCTCAACAAAACGGGTTCAATAAAGAAAAGGTACCCATTCAAGATGCTTGTCAGGAAAAGACACAGAAAGGTTGCCAGGAACAATGAGGACAAAGAAGGGTCTTATTCAACCACTAACATTCCTTTTTGAGTACCTATGAACCAAGGATTGGGGGAAACAAAGCAGACACAGCCAGTGCCTTCAGGGAACTTAGAGTTTAGCCAAATAGGAAAGATGGCATGTTTAAATGTAAAGCAGGGGATCCAGAGGAGAGAGTAAAGAAGTAACAAGTACTTAATTAAGTCCATGAAACCTAACTTCGAAAATCACTGTAGATGTAGAAATAAGTCCTGGAGAGATCAGAAAATGGCAACAGTGACTTAAAGACAGGTACTGTTAAGTGGCATTTGAGTGTTATGACAGGTTTCGTAATTCTGAAGTCAACTTTAATTGGAATTTACACAGGGTATCAAATTATATTACAATAACAACTACATAAAAATTATACATTCTTATGGACAAATATATGTAGAAAATGTAAAACGTATTAAATTTTTTTTTCTTTTTGCTATAGTGAAGCTTCAGCTACACTTGCCTTGCCTAATGTTTGGCAATATGTCTGGTCATTTTCCTAGCAGACTACTCAACAACTATTCCAAGGTTCCCAAATTGGAACTGAGATTTCCTTTTCCCTATCACTGTATGAGTGAGAAGTTTCTCAATTTTAATTTCTAGGATGGTTGTTGCAGTATTGCTGGTGCTAAAAAGAAACCTTCTTAGTTAACACAGAGTTCAGGCTTGCCTGAGAAATGCTCAGAAAACTGGGATTTTAAAAAGGAAGTAAGGATAAAAGCATAAAAGGAAGAAGTGATATCAGCAGCAATATTTAACAAAACCACTGTATGGAAGAACACTCTACATGAAGGTGTAGCTGGTTTCAAATGAGAAGCAAAGAGGATGAAGCTCAGCTTGCTCTAACTCGGTCTCCTCTCTCACACTTGTGTTTTAGGCTAACAGCCAGGCAGCCAAAGGACAGTATGTTCACACGGGCTCTTCTGGCTCTGCTTCCACCCAGTCGCTCTTCACTGCCAGCTACACCTACTAGAACCCGAGGCTGATCAGCTTGGCTCTGGCGCTCGAGGTGTCTTGGTAGGAGGGCTGAAAGGAAACAACTTTTTGACTGACCCTGGAAATTAGATGACATTAGGTTGCAAACTACTGGAAACACAACACATGTTAATTTCTTAGACACAAGTAGAAAAACATCAGTTATGGAAACATAAATCTGAATATCAGGGATCTGATGAAATCTCACCGAATGGTTTTCTTACAAGGCTTCTAGCTCCCCACACCCCAAAGTGTCTATCTAAGGAAAGAACAGACTTTTAAAACAGAACCAGCTCTCCACCCAGATCACCAAATGAAACACCTCCCAAGCCGAGTGCAGAGAAGCTCATCTTATTAAACAGCCTTAGCAGTGGTAGGTCATGAAGGAGACAGCTGCAACCAAAAAATGAAATAAAATGTTCTACAAACCTCCGGTTCATATCAGGTCTTACTTTGTGCTCTTGCTTTCAAAGGACTTGATACATTTCATTGCCTTTGACTCTACAGACCTGACTGCCATTAGCATCAGGATCTTCAACATTGGTTACTCGTTGGATTAACCCGGCAAAATTAAAAAACCTAGGATACTCAGGCCACGCTCCAGCCAAGTTTGAGAACTACCAAGCTAGATTTCAAGTTTGAGGGTATTTAGAAATGAAGGCTGTTCATAATGTGAAGCAAGCTACATTGTAAAATGATTCCAAACAACACATGGAGTGTAATAAAGCAATCACTGTGATGCCGACGCTTGGAACATTCCTCTTCAAATGGTGCAGGTTTGGTGACCCAGGACTGCATCTTCCTCTGCACACCAAGCACATCACGTAGTTTTGCAGGAAGTAATATTCACATAATTATGCTTATTGGCTTCTGATTTTCAGAATTAACCTATAAAAGCACTAAGTGAAGTGAAGTTGCTCAGTCGTGTCCCACTCTTTGCGACCCCATGGACTGTAGCCTATCAGGTTCTTCCGTCCATGGGATTTTCCAGGCAAGAGTGCTGGAGTGGATTGCCATTTCATAGTTACAAGACAGAATTTAATTTATAACTTTGGACAATGTAATAGTAATGATTTTGGTGAAAAAAAAAAAAGTAATGTTTTAACTGAGAGGAGCTGAGAAATTCAAGGGGGAGAAGACGTGGAGGAAAGCGAAGAAAACAGTAATTTACTTAATGGGGAGTCAGGCTACTACTTGAAATTGATGGATTAAGAAGTAGTGCTTAAAAAAAGTGCTTTAAGTCTATTAAAATACAAGGGAAATGGATTTAATCATTAAAATATTCCTACCTGTAACAAAAATATAGGAGAAGGTAGTAAACTAAATTCTTTGGAAGACAAAGTTTTCTAAATATTACTTAGAGTGGATAAATTAGGAAGTAGACGTATAAACATATGATTTAGAGGAATAAGACAGAATTAATTCAAAGGGACTTCTGAGGGAAAAGACTTGGGAGTGGGACACAGGGGAGATGTTTACTTATGTGCTTCTACAACGTTTGAGTGTTTCTTTCCATATGGCTGTATTACTTTTCTAAAAACAACTACTAATATATTCATATAAACAATTCAAACCTACTTAGAGGTTATTTAATCCAAGGCTCTCATTTTACAGATGATAAAACCGAATCTAGAGAAATTAAATTATTTGAGACAGTCATACATTTAGGGGTTTAGGGTAAAGCTGAGCGATTAGAATTTAGGTCTTTTTCTCCTATAATGGGCACACGGTCAGGGAAGAAGGTAAGGGCAGGGCAACAGGCTGTGTTCAGTTCCTCTGCCCCCAGCACTACTGACCTTTTAGATTTCTTTTTGCATTCATCTACTCAATCATTAGCAAGTAGTTGATGTGCTAAACTGTGCTAAATGCTGGTAACACTTGATGCGACAAAGCTTTCCTGCCAGAATTTTTTTTATCTAGAGCTTATTCAGCTTTCCCAGTGGCTCAGACAGTAAAGAATCTGCTTGCAATGCAGGAGACATGGGTTTGATCCTGGTGTTGGAAAGATCCACTGGAGAAGGAAATCACTACCCACTCCAGTGTTCTTGCCAGGACAGAGGAGCCTGGCAGGCTACAGTCCATTGGGCTGCAAAGAGTTAGACATGACTGAGAGACTAACATTTTCATGTATTCAGCATCACTGACCCTAAGTTGTAAAGAAACCTCTCAGATTCTCATTTATGGTTGGGTAGAAATTTATAATCAAGGTTGAGCTATTTATATCTTTTGGTCAAGGCTGAATTACATTACACTGTGGGTGAGGATTTATATAATGAATTTCCCCTGGTGATCTGATGTATTTTCCTGACTGCAGTTGTCTTTGAAATCTCAACCCCAGTAATTTCCTTCACTCACAGTAATATGAAGACAAGTGTTACAAACTTCAGTTCCTATTAACTGTGTGGTCACTGAGTGAATGTATTAGTTGTGTCCTAATTTTTGGTACACTGTCAGATTTATTCTAGGAGTTACTAAAAGTCTACTAAAAATAAAACCTGGTACTAGGCACTGAAAGTAAGTAAGAAAAGTTTCAGCTTTAGAGTAGCTATGATATTTGCATTCCAAGCAATTAAATTTGAGTAGCTAAGCCAGAAACATAAATGCCACTGACTGTGNAATTTTTGGTACACTGTCAGATTTATTCTAGGAGTTACTAAAAGTCTACTAAAAATAAAACCTGGTACTAGGCACTGAAAGTAAGTAAGAAAAGTTTCAGCTTTAGAGTAGCTATGATATTTGCATTCCAAGCAATTAAATTTGAGTAGCTAAGCCAGAAACATAAATGCCACTGACTGTGGGTTGTGAAGTGGGGAGGAGAGTCTATCAATATTCCTGGGTGCAGAAAGGGAGGAGGTGACATTTAGTTGACATCACAGGATGGCAAAAGCAAAGGAACTCTTAGAAAAGGAACTGCCTTTGTATGAGGAAACATTTGAATAATTCACTGGGAGGAGATGGGACTTTGAAGGCATAAGTAGCAAAAGCTCAGGACACAAAATAATTACTGAATGCTGGAAGGAATAATAAAAAGGAATTTGGTTTTGCTATGAAAAGTAAGAGGGACAGAAGTGAGGGAAGAGGCCGGGAAATGAGAGACGGGAAAGAGAAGGCAGGGAAAAGCTGGGGCAATGTGGAATTGTGGAGAGGTCTAAAAGACTTCTGAGAAGGAGAGAAATGTCAGCCAATCTAAACCTATTTGTCTTCTTGTAAGGAAGGGCTGAGTTTCACATATGAGTCCACATCATCCTTCACAAAACCAAGATGCTGAGATAATTCATAATGTGAATTGATTTAGCAGAAGCCAAGTGTGACAATGAGAATATATGCTTCTAGATACTTGGAGAAATCTTGAAGCAGGCTTTGGGCAAATCAGGAATGGGACTTCAAGACCATATGGTCCAGCTGTGCTGGGGTAAGAGTCTCCAGCTGACACTGACATTTCATTCACAGCAACAATGGAGGAAACTGGCATCCAGTGTGCTAGGGAATTAGTCAAGGTCACATAAGCGTAGTGAGACTTAGGCTGGTGTGAATTGCAAAGTCCTATGGGAAGGCAGTACTCATAGGGAAGCACAGGTTCTGGAGTCCGACAGTCTAGGTTCCAACGCTGACTCTGCTGCTTCCTAGTCGTGTGACCTTGGACACCTTATACAACCTTTCTGTGGTTCAGTTTCTTCCTCTCCAAAATAATAGTATCACGAATTATTGAGAGATTAAATGAGTCAATACATCTCAATGATGCATTCAGAATCTTTTATCCACAACTCTGAAATCTAAAAAGCTTTAAAAACCAAAAATTTTTTCAAAAGTTTACAGTAAATTATTTAGTGGCAAACCCTAACTCAAGAATGTGATCTTGATTCCACTTGATGGGAAGCAGAGGTGTGTCTGATGGTAGGTGCTGACTCAGACCCTGCAGAGGGAATATTGAAATATATAGCATAAACATATATTTGTTCTCTAAAATATAAAAAATTTGATTTGTGAAACATATATGTTCTCAAAGCTCTCAGATAAAGAATTGTGAACCTGTTTTTTAGAACAATATCTGCCATACTTCTAGAATAACAGATGGACTTTCCATGCTCTAGAGTCCCAAGGCTCATGTAATCCTATGCATTCTCTAAGCATATTTTTACAGAAGATAAATTAAGAGACAGGAGTAACAGCAAAGCTCAACAGTCAGTTACAGCTCTATTTTCATCACTCAAATATGGTTTTTTGGCTGTAACATACTCTGTCCTAAGGCTCCTGAAATAGTCTAACACTCAGTACTGGGTGCCACTATATGTAGACATATATAAAATCAGTTAGCAAGTATTCATTTAGCACTACTGTATGCTTGGTGCTGAAAAAAATACTATATCGTCCTTGTATGCTTACCATTGAGATGAGGAAGGCAAGGATACAGTTAGGAAACAAAATGGTATACAATAATGTGCTAAATTACACTGGTATAGGTAAGGTGCTAAAATCAAAAGAGGTGGTATGAATTGCAGACAGTTTATTGCTAGTTGTTTGATCTTTGGATCTTGAGTCTCAGTTTTCCCATCTGTAAAAATAGGTTTGCTGTTAGATTAGCAATACTTTTTGTAAAGTGCCAGATATATAAGTCATGAATAAATATTTTATTTTTTCTCTGTCAGTTGGCTCTTAAAGAATGGTAAAGGCAGTTGAGTGGAAGTGAAGATGAATTAACCGTGTCCTGATTAGAGTACAGATTGTATATTTTGAGGAAGTTGTGGGAAATTAGATTAAAATGGTGAGGCCAACTGGAGTGGCACAGTGGGGTGGGAGAGCAGACTGGGCAGGGTTATTAGGAAAAGTTTTGCCTTAAAGTAATGAGAAATGGGGACCCTTGAGTAATCTTTGATCAGGGAATAACATAATAGAAGAGTATTGCTGAAAATTAGTTTTTATGCTGTAGAATATTGGGAGGAAACTGGGAGCCAGCTAAGTGGGCATAATAGCAAATCAACATAGAGCCGAGCCTCTGGGTGGCAGAAGTCAGTGAGTGGATGTGACATCTTTATTTTGATTTTAAAAATATTTATTTTCATTTATTTGGCTGCTCCAGTCATTTGGTTGTAGCACTCAGGATCTTTGCTGCAGTATGCAGGATCTTGAGTTGCAGAATGTGGGATCTAATTCCCTGAGCAGGGATAGAACTTAGGCCACCTGCATTGGGAGCATGGAGTCTTAGCCACTGGATCTCCATAGAAGTCCCTGACATGACATCTTTAGGTTGGGAAAAACAATCCCAGACTCTCCTTATGTAGCATAGCTATTTACCATCCTAATAAATCTGTTTTACTGGAACTTGAAAGGCAAGCACTGGGACAAATGGAAATTCAAAATTCTTTTACATCTAATTCTCAAAAAGAGGCTGATGGATGTGTATAGACTGAGCCCTCTGAGTATGGTGGCACAGTGAAATATAGAGCATCTGCTAAGCACATAACTAACTCTTCCAGTAGTTCACAGCAACCAGGGCTATGCTGCAGCCCGAGGTCTCAGGTGTGCCCTCTTCAGATGCCCAAGGTCAAGGCATCTTTGTGCAGCCACTTCCAGAGTTTCCTTGTCCTGCCCTGGTTTTCCCAGGGGGAATTTACAGGCCAGAGTGCAGTTCTTGGATCCAGGGACACAATGACTATCATGTGATAAAGGTTTATCTTAGCCATTGGACTGATATCAGAAGTATGTTCTTGAGAACATGGCTCTTGGACTGAAAATAGCACAGGCAAAATTATGAATTATGTTTTATTTGTGCAAAATGTATCAAAACTAGGTGTCTTGGAGAGCTGGATGATTTTCTTTTTTACTGGTAGTCTTTCTGCTGTGGAATACATATGACTTACTATTCACTCCCCAGTGAATGAGAATAAAGGACTGCCTGGTGCCACTATAGAACTAATACCTGGCAGATATTTTTTAAAAATACATGTTAATTGGACTTGTCCCATTTGCACAGTAAATATATCTGTTCTTTTTCTATTTGGCCATGCGTATAGCCAAATAAGCTATAGCTTATAGCTCAGACAGTAAAGAAATAGCCTGTAATGCAGGAGAGCTGGGTTCGATCCCTTTGTCAGGAAGATACCCTGGAGAAGGAAATGGTGACCCACTCCAGTATTCTTCCCTGGAGAATCCCATAGACAGTGGAGCCTGGTGGGCTGCAGTCCATGGGGTCATAAAGAGTTGGACATGACTGAGCAACTAACACATTGTTATAGAGAAAGCTTTGGTGGTGGTGGCTTAGTTGCTCAGTCGTGTCCGACTCTTGAGACCCCATGGACTATAGCCTGCCAGGCTTCTCTGTCCATGGGATTCTCCAGGCAAAAATACTGGAGTGGGTTGCCGTTTCCTTCTCAACTCACCCCCACAATACCCAAGGCCACAAAACATTTTTGAAGGAGGTAGAGAAGGAAGATGAAGGATAAAAATTACAAATGAGGAATAGTAACTTCAAAAAATTATTGGAATATCTTTTTTTTAGTTGAAATTTACTCTGCAATCAAATATCATACTCAGCTGGGTATGCCCCTAGATTTGCTGCTGCTATCTTCCTTTAGGAAGATAGATGAAAATGAAAGGCCTCACTCATCAAAATTACAAAGAAATGGAGTATTGCAGTAGTTAGCTTCCTTTTTTATTTTCTTTTTGCCACCAAAGACTCCTTTCACCTACTCTATTTATGTATTTGGCCACACTGCATGTCTTGTGGGATCTCAGTTTCCCAACCAGGAATTGAATCCAGGCCCATAGCAGTGAAAGGGCCAAGTCCTAACCACTCAACCACCAGGGAATTCTCTCACCTGCTCATTTTAAACTGTTATTTACTGTGATGAAAATGTTATATTTCAATTCTGGTGGACTAAGAGACACCAGTGAAACGTTATCTCTGGGTATGTCTGTGAAGGTGTTTCTGAAAGAGAGTTGCATATTAAATCTGTAGACTGAGTGAAGATTGCCTTCAATAATGCTGAGTGCACTATCCAATTTGTTGAGGGTCTGAATCAAGCAAACAGGTGAAGGAAGGCAAATTTGTTCTCTGCCCAAGTGGAGCATCCATCTTCTCTCTTTGAACATCAGTGTTTCTGGTTCTTAGGCTTCTTTGGATTCAGACTGAATTACACCATTGGCTTTCATAGTTCTCCGACATATGGACAGCATACCATGGGACACAATATATTCTAATCACATGTGCTGTGCTATGCACAGTGGCTAAGTCATGTCTGATGCTTTGCATCTGCGTGGACCCTAGCCTGCAAGGCTCCTCTGTCAATGGGATTTTCCAAGCAAGAATACTGGAGTGTGTTGCCATTTCCTACTCCAGGGGATCTTCCCGACTCAGCGATTGAAGCTGCGTATCTTGCGTCTCCTGCATTGGCAGGCGGATTCTTTACCACTGTACCACCTGGAATTGGGCTCCTATAATCTATCATATTCTGTTGTTGTTTAGTTGCTCAGTTGTATCTGACTCTTTGCAACCCCATGAACTGTAGCCTGCCAGGCTCCTCTCTCCATGGACTTTCCCAGGCAAAACTACTGGAGTGGGTTGCCATTTCCTTCTCCAGGGGATCTTCCTGACCCAGGGTTTGAACCTGCATCTGCACACATCCTGCATTGCAGAGAGATTCTTTATTGCTGTCACCAGGGAAGCTCCTATCTATCTATCTATCTTATTGGTTTATTGATTCTTTATCTCTGGAGAACCCCAAAACATCTAATATTTTGCTTCATCTGCTTTAACCCTAATTTTCTTTCTGACTGTTCCATGTGTTAATTCCCACAAGGAATCTGAATAATGCCATAAAAGCCAATGCAGGAGACATAAGAGATGTGGGTTCAGTCCCTGGGTTGGGAAGAGTCCCTGGAGTAGGAAATGGCAACCTGCTCCAGTATCCTAGCCTGGAAAACTCCATGGACAGAGGAGCCTGGAGGACTAGAGTCCATGGGGTTGCAGAATTGGACAAGACTGAGACTGAGCACACACATGAAAAGTTCAGCCTTTTCCTTCAGCTGGGCTCTAAACAAAACCCCAAAAGCCCTCCCCAAGTTTTTGATTGGTTCTTTCTCATTGTCCCTAATGGCTACTCAAAACTATCACTACTGACAAGGTTCCCAACTCTACTGCTCATGGTAGTCACCCCTCTTCCTGTCCTCTCATGAATTTGACTATTTTTGGAAAATGGGTTATCTCAAGTGTATTCCATTTCTTTCTCTTCCCTCAAAGTGAAAGTTGCTCAGTGGGGTCCAATTCTTTGCAACTCCATGGACTATATACAGTCCATGGAATTCTCCAGGCCAGAATACTGGAGTGGGTAGCCATTCCCTTCTCTATATCTTCCCAACCCAGGGATTGAACCCAGGTCTCCTGCATTGCAGGTAGATTCTTTATCAGCTGAGTCACCAGAGAAGCCCTCTCTTCCCTCAGCCAGACACTAAATCTGTACTCTTTACTTTTTTCTCAATTGGGAGGAAAAAAAACCGCCATAGTAAGTCCTCCCATTAGGGCTAAAATTCATCTTTGCTTATCTAATAATTCAATTTTCAGCTGTTCTCCCTTATCTTCAGTTTCTCCCTCAACTGGCTATCTATTCAGAATGGAAAAATAGTCAGTTTTTCTCTTTAAAAATTTTCCCTTTTTATTCTCCTTTACAGACCAGTAAAATTAAGAATAATCAAAAAAGGGTTGTCATTTTTTAAAAACTAAAGACATACAGTCACAACCAAAATTACTGTTATTTCATGAAAAGACTGTTTTATTTCTAAGTGGGGCATTATTTCAGAATAAGGTTAAGGTCTTGAATCAATTTAGCTTTTTTACAAAGACATTATATTGTCCTTGTTTTACCATTTGAATGTAAAAGTTACCTTTACACCATGAATTTACAGTATTTGAGAATTGATGTATTCTTCAGACAATATTTAAGCCCTTGAAAACTGGCTCTTCTCTATTTCAGAAGCTGCTCTTAATTAGCGACTTTCTAATTATCCAATCTAAAGGACACCCTTCAACCTTATTTGACATCTCTGCAGCACTCTTCCAGGTCACTTCCCTGTACCAATTATCACTATGTGGCTTCCCTGGTGGCTCAGAGGTTAAAGCGTCTGTCTCCAATGCAGGAGACCCGGGTTCGATCCCTGGGTCGGAAGATCCCCTGGAGAAGGAAATGGTAACCCACTCCAGTATTCTTGCCTGGAGAATCCCATGGACGGAGAAGCCTGGTAGGCTACAGTCCACGGGGTCACAGAGTCTGACACGACTGAGAGACTTCACTTCACTTCACTGGGTTTCCCAGGTGGTGCTAGTGGTCAAGAACCCATCTGCCAATGCAGAAGATATGAGATGTGTGTTTGATCTTGGGATTGGGGATTCCCTGGAGGAGGGTATAGCAACCCACTCCAGTATTCTTACGTGGAAAATTCCATGGACAGAGGAGCCTGGCAGGCTATGGTCCATAGGTTTGCAGTTGGACACGACTGAAGTGACTAAGCATGCACACACTGGGTTTTCCACACTTCTGGCTGTTTCTCAGTCTCCTTTGAATCTTTCCCAGTCACTCAACGAGGCTGGCCCTCAGGATTCTGCTCTGGATTTATTTTCTCCTTAAATCTTAATTCATTTCTGTGTCTAAGCACTGGTGAATTCCTAAATCAAATTCTAATCCAGATCTTCCCTATGCAGCATACCTACATCTCCAATTATCTTTAGACATCTCTCACAGATAGACCAAACATTACATGCTGAAAAACTTGAGTAATTAATCTCATTCCACACCAGATGCACCTTCCTCCCCCTCCACCCTCAGGATTGAGTACCAACCAGCCAAATGCCCCTTGAATCTTTACTCTCCAGCCTTTCTCATCCAACTAGCAATCAAGTTTTACTCTGCATTTTTCAAGTTCATATCTTTCTTTCATCTGGCCTTAAAGACACCACAACCTCTCAATAGTACTACTCTTGAAACTTTGAGGTTAACATGGAAACGACAGGCCCTTGAACCCTTACTTTGTGCAATTTTCTGAGGTTAAGATCCCCAGATTTAAGAAATGTCAAGAACCAGTTTTTTCTCTATTTATTTCCACATCACCTTGAGTTAAAATGAGGGCACCACAAGATGTGTTGTGTGTATATTTGTAAAGGTACACAAGACTCTGGGGTACCTGTAATATTTAAGTGGAGTACCAGTTATTTAGGGGTTTACTTGTGAAAACTGAACTGTATTCTTAAAATTTGTCCTTACTCAATGTATCATAAATAGAAGGAAAACATTACCATGGGATTTTAGGCAGAAATCAAGTCCTGTCTCTTAAGCATGATGCTTGTTTATGGGGCAGTCTTGCCTCTTGTCACATTCCTATCCTGAGTTCTCTGTAGCTACCAGATCCTCTCACAACTCTGTCTTCAGACAGTATTCATCTTTTCTAGTACTCGATTGTCTCATCTTAGGTGTCATTTCCTCCTGAAAGATTCAACTTTCTCCTTCCCGGTCTTCTACAAACTTCATATCCCTCTCTAAAACCCCCTGCCTATTTCTATCATTTTCTTGGAAAAAAGTAGTGTATACTGCAGTGGACTTGCTTAAAAACAAAACCAAAAACCTTTCTGGCTATGCTTTTTTGTAACCAATGAACTGAACACATAAGAACCATTTCACTGTTATTGGAATTTGGAGCTAAGATGCAAGATCCACATTCAAGTATGTTAAAAATTATGTACTTTTAGTGGGAACCTCATACCACCATGGCCCCGAATTACAGTGAAGTCAATAGCCAGAACTTCTGCTCAGCTAGATAACCATACATGAAACAATGCAACTTCAGCAAAAAGCAGAGAAAATGTTTAGTGTGCATGCAGCAAAACTTCACTTTGAATTAGGTTTTCAAAACAGAAAACAGGTCTAAGAACCCCATTATTAGTTGTGAACCTGGGCTGGGGAACGACTGGTGTAGAAAAAGTAGAATGTCTAGGTTATAGAAGAAGGTGAGGTCTTTTGCTTAAACTATTAAGAAATCTAGAATAAGAGTGTGCTGATGATTTGGAATTAGGAATGAAAGACTTAACCTCAATTGAACTATCCCAGAAAAGGTAACTAGTCAGAAGTAGAACAAATGAGAGCAATTTAAATTCTTGATTCTAATTTTTAAATGCAGCAATGCATTTGACAGGATAGATTTTACAATGGAGTAATAAATAAACTCTTACACAAAGCAAAAAACAAAACAGATTTAATGACTAGAACAAATGAATTATAGGTTTATAATAACCATTAACTAAGGGAAGCCCTAGAACCAGAAATAAAGATTGCATGCAAAGTCTGGTTACCATAAAAACCAAAGCATACCAAAATATCTGTTTCCTAGCATAGACTCCAGGTCTTTTTATTTCCAACTCTCAGTAATCAAAATATTTACAGTTTCACATGCTACCAGTAGTAGAGGAATAACTACAAATATCTTTCACAGAATGGAGAGCACAAAAAGAACAGCATCTTCCTCCACTTTTTTGGGCCCATCTTAGAGGAAAAAAAAGGCACTCCCAAAGGTTCCTTGGTAACACCTTTGCTAGGTTTGTTACATAATCTTTACATGTAAAATTAATGGTCCACTCATTTAACAGATCTGGGAACCACATGGCATTGGAACTGCCTTTAACCCACATGCCAAACTGGCTTTAACAAGGACAACAGCTTTGGATGTCAGTTCTTAAAAAAAATGGGGGCTTTGTTTCCTTGAAAACATAATCATATGCTTAACTACTGAACTTTGGCATACATAGCCAAACATATTGTGGAACTGAAAGAACCACCATATATTTTGGTGCCAGAGGACTAAGTTTTCTAACATCAGCTGCTTCCAATACCCCTAGGCATATGCAACTTTGTTTTTCTCCCTTTTATTAATTATAATTAAGTGCTCTGAACTTGGGTTTAACTTCTCCACTGAGAGATCTGAGAAAAAAAAAAAAAAGATGCTTAAATTACTGAGTCATTCTCTGATCAAAATGAAGAGTAATGAAGTCTTCCACTGCATGTGGGCAGCTGCCCATTATTCACAGAATCTTTAGAAACCATGTGCCTGAGGCCAAAGAGAATCTGCTTTGATCACTAAGTGTGACTCACACTGAGCCATACTGAAACTGCACTTGGGTATCTGGTCTCAAGTCAAACTGAACTTAAGTATTTCTCCACTTTTACTGCATCCATGTAGCATGCAATTTTTGATGCTGAATAAGAGAAATGTGGCAATTGAAGGCTTCACCACAAGCATCACATTCATGGGTTTCTTGAATTTTCACCTCTGCATGGATCTTCTGATGGTTGACAAGGCTGCGCTGCTGACTAAAACTTTTGTCGCACTTCTCACACTTATAAGGTTTTTCTCCTGTATGTATTCTCTGATGCTGAATCAGGCCAGAGTTCCGGCTAAAGGCCTTCCCACATTCATCACATTTATGGGGTTTATTACCTGTATGAACGCCCTGATGTCGAATAAGATTACAAAGTTGACTAAAACTTTTGCCACACTGTCTGCAAAGATAGGGTCTCTCTCCAGTGTGGATTCTCTGGTGTTCAATAAGAAATGAGCTCCGACTGAAACTTTTCCCACATACAGTACATAGGTAGGGTTTTTCACCAGTGTGGATTCTTTGATGTTGCACAAGATGAGCACTGACACTGAAAGTTTTCCCACATTCATCACATTTATAAGATTTTTCCTTAGGGTAGACTTCCTGTTGTATAACAAGACCACCATTTGGGTCAAAACTTTCCTTGGTTTCATTGTATGAATAAGTCTTCTCTCTGGTGTGGATTCTCTGGTGCTGAATAAGACCTGAGCTCCTACTAAAGGCTTTTCCACATTCCTCACATTTATGGGGTTTGTCCCCTGTGTGAATTCTCTGATGACGAGTAAGGTTGCAAAGTTGACTGAAGCTTTTCCCACACTCTTTGCACTGATAAGGTCTTTCACCTGTATGGATCCTCTGATGTTCAATAAGGAATGAACTCCGACTGAAGCTTTTTCCACATTCAATACAAAGAAAAGGTTTCTCACCAGTGTGGATTTTTTGGTGTTGTATAAGATATGTACTTAATCTAAAGGCCTTCCCACATTCACCACATTTATGAGGTCTTTCCCCAGTATGAATTCTCTGATGTTCAACAAGTAAAGAATTTCTACTAAAGCTTTTCTTACATTTGGTACAGTGATAGGGTTTCTCACCAGTGTGTGTTCTCTGATGTTCAATCAGGTGTGACTTCCAACTGAAGGCTTTCCCACAGTCACCACATTTATGGGGTTTCTCACCTGTGTGAATTCTTTGATGTTTAACAAGGCTTCTTCGCTGGCTGAAGCTCTGTTTACAGTGATTACACTGATAGGGTCTCTCTCCAGTGTGGATTCTCTGATGTCTAATAAGGGTTGAGCTCACACTAAAGGTTTTTCCGCAGTAATTACACTCATAGGGCCTTTCCCCAGTGTGAATTCTCTGATGTTCAATAACAAATGAACTGCGACTAAAACTTTTCCCACATTCATTACATTGGAAAGGTTTCTCTCCAGTATGGACCCTTTGATGTTGAATGAAATGAGCCTTGCGGACAAAACCCTTTCCACATTCTTCACATTTATGACATTTCTCTTCTGAATTTGGTCTCTTACGAATAATGTTAGTGTTTCCTCTGAACATTCTTTGTTCCTGGGTCAAAGATTCCCTTGGTATTTCCCATAAGAAGATTCCTCTTTGTTTATCTAATCTACCAACAAGTTCAAAGGTTTCTCTATGCATGGGATCCTGGTCAATTTCACTTTTGATTCTTGTAACTATTATACCCTGTGGTTCCATTTCTTCCTCAATTTCTTGTTTCACAGTTGGCTCCTCATCCGTATCTCTGTTCAAAACATCTAGAATAAATGGAAAACAGAAATGTCAGCCTAGTTCTTTGCCAGCAAGGAGAAACTGTCATAAAAATAAGATAATTAAAATAATCTACTATGTGCATAAAATGTAGTTCACTATATCACAGCACCCTTGTGGTGATTATATTAGTTCAAATACATAAAGCATTTAATCTACCTGGCAAACAGTACAAGCTATATAAATATTATTTAGTATTAGTTTTCTGATAAAATGAAATATTTCCCTTAAAGAAAGGGTAACAAAGAAATTAAGTAACAGTAGGATAAACTAGCTATCAGGAAAAAAAAGGACAATGTGAAAAGAAAACAGTAGGTGCAGAAAAACTTAGGATGAAGTAGCATTATTGTAATGTGAATAAGCCAAATAACTGACAGAAAAGAACATATAAATGATGCTGAGAAGGAAAACAGACAAAAACCAGAGGAAACAACAATTCATTCATTAATATGAATTTATTGTGAATGAAAGCATTCCAGGCATTGTATTAATATAATGAATTAGAATTTAGAGATAAGGCAAGCAGCCTCTTAACAAGTGGAATAGATGGTAAGTACAAATAGGGAAAGAGTAGAATATGACAAAGAAAATACGAAGTAAAATAGTTCCTATATGGAGATAAATGGCTTTAAAAAACTGAGTTGAAGTGATATGGATTCTATTATATAGAAAAACAGGAAAAAAACAACATGTTTAGAGCTAATGGAAGAAAACTAGGAAAAAGAATAGTCTGTGGTAGTTCATGACTTCACCTACCACAGATACCACATTCTTCAAGTACAGATGAGTCTTGTTCCTCTAAAGATGTAAGACCCACATTGGAACTATCCATTTCCAACAGGGAGTCTGCATGACATCCAAGAAATGATAATCTTGCATGCAATGGAAGAAAGGTAACATAATGGTCTATAATAAAACAGAGTAGTAGGATATGGGACAGTTAAGTCTGCCTCTGACTTCTTTTCTGATTTTCTCTATCTCTTGCTGCCTGGTGGATAACTGCATGAGAAGATTCAATCACCACTAAATTCTTATTTGACCCTAACAATTTCTCCTTTTTTATACTTCCTTTTTTCTTTCAATTTTATAATCTTCTAACTGTGGAGTCACCTTTGAATTTTCTTTTCACTTACTTCAAACCAGTCATTATTTTACTCCAAAAAAACCCCTCTTCTGTTATTTCCCTAAAAAACTTTATTTTTACTTAAGGCTACTTACAGTACTGTCTCTCAAATTCATTTTCAGTAGAGAGTGTTTTCTTTCAAAGAAAAAGGATGAGAACTGCCTCACCAATCTGCCTCCTTCCTAAAATTACCTGCACTGCTACATGAAGATATATCCCACTCTTATCCAAGGCTAAGCCATCTACTCTCTTGATCCCACTTGCCTCTGGGCACTTGTTCAATTATTACCATTTCTTCCTCTTTCTTCAATCTGTATTCTCCATAGAATTCTACATACACCTTCTTCAGTTCAGTTCAGTTCAGTTCAGTCGCTCAGTCGTGTACACCTTCTTACCAACATACAAAATATATCCAACTGTATCTTGAACCTGAAATCATTTTCTAGATGAAATCCAAGCTCTGAAAAAAAAATCTTAACAATGTACCTCTCCATTTTCTAACTATGTTTTCCACATTCAGTCTCTTCCCATTCAATCTACTTGGTAATCTACTATAAAATCTGGCTTCTGTTTCTAGTATCTAGAGAAACTTCTCATTAAATCACCATTGACTTTCAAGTAACAAATGCAATGGACATTTTTTAGTCCTTATTTTACTTGCAGCATGTGATATTCTTGACTACTCACTCCCATTCCTTTACACTGTTTTTGGTTTCTATGCTATTGTAGTCTAGTTCTCTTTGTACTTCTTATTTGGCCTTTTCTAATACATTTCCCTCATGCATTTCTCTTCTCCTCAATTGTTTAAGGATATTACTATCCATGTTTATATCTTCATCGTGCTCTATATACACACATTCTCTGAATGTTGCCATTAAGCTGTCTCAAAGAGGTCTCACAAATAACATGACCATCATCACTTGTTGTCATGTCCATCTCCACCTTTAATCATGTTCCTTTTAGAAGCATTAACTGTCCATCACCCTACAGTCCCACAGCAGGAAATTCTAGATTTCTCCCTTTTTCTTACTATTAATCAATCACCAAAATCAATGATTCTACTCTTTAGCATTTGCCCTCTCTGTTTTCCATAGATTACTGCAAAAGCCAACTAATAATCTTTGGCTCTGGTCTTTAGGCTACATCTACTTCACTGAATCCAGAGAGCTTTTCATGAAATGGAGTTCTAATCATGTCACTACCTACAGATCCTGTTATCTCTAAAATCAAACCAAATCTCTCTACATTATGATACTCAGTACTTCTTGAGGTCTCTAAGCTTCAACTCACTCTCCTTCCCATGCTCTCACACTTTAAGTGTGTAAATTGCTTATGCTTTAGTCATTTATGGTATTTCTTTGCATATCTCATTTATGAAATATCCACTGGCATTGTCTACTTGAGAATCTTTTGGTTTAAGGTTCAATGCAATGCAATAGTTCCTCTCTAAAGTTCCTTCACTTAATCCACTACATGATATAAGTGTTCTGTTTTTGATGACCATCCCTTGTCTATAACTGCATTATAGTTATTATTACACTGTACTTCAGTTTGCATTTTCCATTGGATTACAAGTTCTTTCTGAGACTTTGTGTTAAAGTCTCTTCATAACATTTACTCAGTGGATATTTTTCCAGGGTTTTACTCAAAGCAGTAATAAAAAATTACATTATTTGCAAATGCTATGACTGCCTCCCCTTCATGGATCGCAGCTATGTCGTGGCAAAGGGGTTTGCATAACTCAATGCAGCTGGAGCTACGCCATGCAGTGCCACCCAAAACAGACAAGTCACAGTGGAGAATTCTGAGAAAATGGGTGGCAGAGGACGAAATGGTTAGGTGACATCACCAACTCAATGGACATGAATCTGAGCAAATTCTGGGAGACAGTGAAGGACAGGGAAGCCTGGCATACTACAGTCCACAGGGTTGCAGAGTCAGACACAACTTAGCAACTAAACAACAATGACTGCCTACTCAAAATTCCCAGAAGAATTAAATGAAATATAATAGCTATGAAAGGACTAAGATATAAAACAAATACTGGTTCTTACTACCAAGAGTAACTATTTAATAAATATTATAGGAAAAGAAATATGCTCTTCAAGATATAAAAAACCATAAGGCCTAGGAATGTATCTAACAAGAAATGCAAGATCCATAAAAGAATCCATACAATTTTTCTGAAGGACACAAGACAGTTAACCAGAATCAACCAATTGCCAAAGACAGTCAATATTATAAGGCTCTTACTTCTTCCCAAACCAACTAACAACTTAACTATTCAAACCAAAATCCCATGAACCAACTAAAAAACCCCAATGAATCTAAATTTCAACTGGAAGAATGCAGAAAACTATTTAAGTACAACTGACCCTTGGACAACATGAAGGTTAGGGGCACTGATCGTCCACTCTGTTGAAGATATACATATAACTTTAAAGTTGGCCCTCTATATCAATGGTTTTGCACCTACAGATTCAGTCAATTGCAGATTGTATAGTACTGTAGCACGTATTTAGTGAAAAAAAAAATCACAAACAAGTGGACTCTCACATTTCAAACCCATATTGTTCAAGGGTCAACTGTATAACCTGAAAGAGAATGTAAGAGTGACTTTATCTTACTAGACGTGAAATACATATTGCTAAAGTAAATAAAACACAGAGGCACTAGCATGAAAACAAATAGGTCAAATAGAGAGACATGTAAAACAAGTGAATCTAGGCTTCCAAACAGAGCAGCCTGGAAACGACTAGCCATTAGACCTGGGCTTGGTAGCTATAACCACCTTCTGAGGTACCTGCCATGCTTGTACTGTATGTTCCCATCCTCTGGTCATAGCTAATTTTTCTAGAGTAAACAGGTGCCTCAAAGTGCAGTTCTCTCAGTTTTCTAGGAAAAAAAACAAAACAAAACAATGAGAGAATGGGGAAGGGCTTGCATTTTTAGGCCAACCACAATGCTTTATAATTATTTATTGAATGAATGAGCAGTTGAATAAATATTTGGAAAGAGACTAAGGTCCAATCTGGCTCTAGCAGTCTGGAGAGAAGTTATCAAAACTGAAGAAGTCTATTTTAATTGAAAGAACTGAAAGGTCAAGAACTGAGAGATCAAGCTGTCATCAATGTAGTTATTGTAGGTTTTAAAGAAAAATCAGCATGGAAAGGATAGGTAAGACTGAAGAGGCAAAATTATAAAGCTAGACAAGTTAAGTAGAGTAACAGGATGAAATGCCAGAAAACACTACACTGGAATAGTTGACTAACCATTAATCTCTCATCAAGGGAACACAAATCAAGGGGGTGGATACAGAATTTATACAGGAAGATGAAAAGATTGTGGAGGAAGAAATAATAACCCATGAAAAGCTGTGTTTCAGCTACAATAAAGAGACCCTGAACGCAGGAGATCACAGATGGGCTCACTGCTATTTTTCAGTACTAGGCACAGGCAAGGCTGGCCATTCACCTGACATTATCAACCAGGACACTATGCTGCTACTGCTGCTAAGTCGCTTCAGTCGTGTCCGACTCTGTGCGACCCCACAGACGGCAGCCCACTAGGCTCCTCTGTCCCTGGGATTCTCCAGGCAAGAATACTGGAGTGGGTTGCCATTTCCTTCTCCAATGCATGAAAGTGAAAAGTGAAAGTGAAGTCGCTCAGTCATGCTGGACTCTTAGCGACCCCATGGACTGCAGCCCACCAGGCTCCTCTGTCCATGGGATTTTCCAGGCAAGAGTACTGGAGTGGGGTGCCATTGCCGTCTCCAGGACACTATATGGGTGGAAAAAGCTGTCAGTGACTCAGAGATACCATAGCATAATGGAAAAAAAAACCTAGCATCTGATATGGCTGGAGACTGAAGTCGTATGCTGAAAACAACAGATGAGGCTAGAAAGCTACAAGGGAGCTATATAAGGTGATTCCAGTATATAGGACAAGAAATTAAGTTTTATTTTTATCCTTTAAGGTGTCAGAAATCACAGAAGTTATAAGCAGTTAACTAATACAAAATCACTTTGGTAGCAATAAAGAGAATATATTAGAAGAAAGGGAGACTGGAGGCAAGGGCTAGATTACAAGCTAGTGCAATAATCTTGTCAAAAGATACTGAGTCTTAAGTATACTCAGTCAGTCACCCAAATATTTAAGAAGCATATAATATATGCCTGGCTTTGTGCTAAATGCTGGAGAAATCAAATGAAAGAATACAGTTACTATCCTCTTGAAGATCAGTCTGCCTAGAGAAATAACATAGATTATGGTACACTATAATAAATTCAACAATGGAAGTGTATAAAAGCACAGAGAATGGAGTACTGAATTCTGAAGAGGAGGCCCTTGTATCTTGGTAGATAATTTGAGATCTGCCAGATGTGAGTTACTTATTGTGGTCTTCAAAAGGAGATGATTAAGAAGTTGGAGTTCAACAGAGAAGATAATGACAATGATGATGAAGGTAACAATTGACATTTATACATTGTACTTAATACGTGTTTGTCAGTGTCCTAAATGCTTTACATGTATTAACTGAGTTAATGCTCACAATAATCCTAAGATTAGGATTATTATTATTTCCATTTTTATATAAAAAAAAGAAAATAGGTACAGAAAGGTTAAGTAATTCACCCATGGTCACAAGTCTTGTAAGTAGTGGAATTGCGATTTTTATTTAGGCAGTTAGGCTCCATATTTTCTCTCTACTTAAGTAGAGATAAAGATTTGAGACTTATCATGACATACTTGATTACCTGAGTGTAAATAAGATCTGCCAAGGTAGGTTTATAGACTGAGAGAAAGTCTGAGAATGCAAGAAATAGAAGGAAGTAATGAAGAGTTTCAAATATCTATAAAGAAATGGAAGTCCCAAAAGAATCTACTGTATTTGACCACTGGGTCATTACTGACGAATGTTAAACAACTGAAGATAAGTGGCAGAGGTACAAAAAGAGGCTTAGAGATAACGGGAAGTAAAGAAGTAGAGAATACACATTAACTACTTTTACAAAAATATGGCTGTGAAGCAAACAAGCAGGATGTTACAGGAGCAGCAAGAAAGACTGTGGCTCAAAGGAGAGCTCTGGCGCCATGAACATACCTATCATCAAATTACACGGGGTGGGGGGAGGGCGGAAAAAATACTGATATGTTCTTGGAGAACGTGCAACCGTATGTGTGCAACGAGGGGTAGAAAACTTGAGAGTTCATGTGTAGTGGTCTCTATCTTCTCTATGAAACAGAAGGTGAGGTCCACCACTGAGTGATGAACCCAAGGAAAACTCAAAGTTTCTGAAACAATCACTAAAAGAAACGGGTAGGAGCAAATCAATGATAAAAAAATTTGCTGAGGTATAAAAAGTGGTTTTTATTAAAAAAAAAAAAACCCTGGGTTTTTATATCCAGAAGAAGGAAACCACCTGTATATATGCAGGGCATCAATTCTTTCAGTTACAGAACTTCTTTTGCTGTGTTCAGCAAATCAGGTAAGAGAAAAAGGCAGATTTTATAACCAATACAGGACTTCAAGTTTGCAGAATGGGTAGAACATAATGACAAAGTGGCAAGACAGCATGCTGGTGATTATTTTATATATAGGTCTATGGGTTAGCGGAGCAGGCAACGGCACCCCACTTCAGTACTCTTGCCTGGAAAATCCCATGGATGGAGGAGCCTGGTAGGCTGCAGTTCATGGGGTCGCTAGGAGTCGGACACAACTGAGCGACTTCACTTTCACTTTTCACTTTCATGCATTGGAGAGGGAAATGGCAACCCACTCCAGTATTCTTGCCTGGAGAATCCCAGGAATAGGGGAGCCTGGTGGGCTACCGTCTATGGGGGTTGCACAGAGTTGGACACGACTGCAGCAACTTAGCAGCAGCAGCTATGGGTTAGATGAGAAGGTGAAGCAGGAGGGAACTAAGAGCCTGGGGGGAAAAAAGGAAGTCAAGGAACAGGATAGATTAAGAATAAACAGGTTCACAGGAAAGGAGGAAAAGAGGTAGACAGGTAGGAAGTTACAGTAAGCTCCACATGGGCAGAGATCGTGTGTGTTTTGTTGACTTGTTTAGTTATAGTCAATAAACATCTACTGCTGAGAAAGAATAAGGTATTAGTCAAAATACAAGATACTGGGGTTTAAAATTTGCCTGTTACAACAAAATTGAGCGTGTGATCATTGATGTGAGGTGCTTAATAAGGATGGAAAAGCAGAGTCCTTGAAGATACAGTGAGGCAGAAGTAATGACTGTATGATGGATGGTGTGGGTTAACAAAGAGGAGATTCCAAAATGTGACAAAATCTACGTGTGAGACACCAAAAAAAAAAAAAAAAATTGACAGATGATAATGAAAAGAAATTAAGAGGGTAGAGCAAGATAGCTGAGACCTCAAAAGAGAAATTATGTTTGAAGGTGGAAAACGAATGCTTTAGAAACAGTACTGAAAAGTTAGGAGAACAATTATTTTTCCCTTTCAGCCCTGAGACAAAGGATGGGGAAGGAAGAGGATGTGGGAGAATAAGCCGCCCCTGCCAGAGAAGTAGTGTCCTTGGGAAAGTGCCAGGTTTCAGTTAAGGCCAGGAGGGGTAGGGAACACCATGTGAAGAGAAACAGGGGCTCCAGAAGGCAGAGTGAAAAGGGGTGGGAGGAAAGCAGTGGGAGGATGAGCTAGGAGGGAAAGTACAGAGCAATATGGGAATGAGATTAAGAGGATGGAAGCCAGAAAAGCTTGTATTTTGGTCACTGCAAGAACGGTAGGGATGAGAGCCATGGAAACAATTCATGGCTGAAAGGTCTGAATTGGAGCCTTGAAACAAAGCCATTTGGTATGGTACTAGTTCATGTGTTCTGCTTTCTTACAGTTTCTTAGCTATTCTGAATCAAGAAATAGCAGCTTCTTACCCAGTGAGACCAGGTTTCCATAATTCTCCATCATGACATCTTTATACAGGCTTCTCTGAGCTGGATCCAGATAATCCCACTCCTCCTGGGTAAAAAACACAGCCACATCCTCAAATGTCAGCAAGCCCTGAAATAGTATGATTTCTGCAGTCAGTTTTGTTGTCTCAAGGACAATTCTACCGCTGAAAGTAGCAGAAACAACCACTTATCAGGGCCGGGTAGGCCAGGAGGAACATGATAACTAAGAGTTACAAATGAGGCTCAATTCTGGGAACCGACAGAATTTGGACACCTCAAATTAGAGGAAACCATAGCTGGATCTCTGTCCTCTGTAGTGAGGAGCTTAACGATAAGGTTTACCCAGTATGCCCTAATAATTTAATTTTAGTAAGCTGCATTAAGGCCTTCCCAAGTTTCCTGCACCTCATCGCCCCGTTCCAACTCAATTACGACCCTTTTCAACTCAATTATGTTAATTTTTCTAAGCGTCTACTTTGGGTCCAGGCATGGGGCAGGTGTAGAAGACACGAGGGAGGATGAAAAAAGCAAACCTCACCTGGAAGAACTCATAAATGAAAACACTAGTTTGGAGCATTACTAATNCTGTCCCTGGGATTCTCCAGGCAAGAACACTGCAGTGGGTTGCTATTTCCTTCTCTAGTGCGTGAAAGTGAAGACGCTCAGGCCTTTCCGACTCTTAGCGACCCCATGGACTGCAGCCTACCAGGCTCCTCCATCCATGGGATTCTCCAGGCAAGAGTACTGCAGTGGGTTGCCATGTGTATTTATTCACAAGAAAAATTGAGAGTGCAGCGTCCTAATTTTGTCCGCTTATTGATTTACTCAAATAGCTATTAAACAACTGCCCTGGCCCAGCATTTCTTTCTTTAGGATGCAGCAGCGAAACAGAGTCCCTTCACAGAGCGTAAATACTCTGGCAAGAGTAAGCCGAGCCAGCACCGGAAGGAAATAGCAATATTTTGCTAAAAGTCAGAAAGCAAGTTAATGACAAGGCTGGATCTGGAATCCCGATCTCTCAATTCTCCCGTCTGCTGCTTTTTCTGCATGGCCAAGTGAAATTTTGTGACTTAGTGTTAGGACATGACTTAGACAAGTGAATGTTAGGACATGAGTTAGACATGTGACTTAGACAAGTGAAATGTCTGTGACTTAGTGTTAGGACATAAAGATTTATAGAATCTCAAGAAACCTCAAGTGTATATGCTCGTAAGTTTCCAACAAAAACTTCTTCAACCCAAAGGGATTTTTCTCATCAGCTCATGTTTTATTAGCTTTCCTTCTGTTCCATTCTTTTTTTATATGTGATTTGTTTATTTAGTTTTTGGTTGCACTAGGTCTTCCTTGCTGCTTTCAGACTTCTGTGGTCATAGCAAGTCGGGGCAGCTCTTTGCTCCCTTGTGTGAGCTTCTCATTGCGGTGGCTTCTCTCTTGTGGAGCACAGACTAGGTGCTGGGGCTTCAGGAGTTAGAGCATGTAGGCTCAGGAGTTGTAACTCCTGGGTTCTACAGCATAGGTCAGTAATTGTGGCACATGGGTTTCATTGCTCCTTGGCATGTGGGATATTTCCATACGAAGGATCTAACCCATGTCACCTGCATTGGCAGGTGGATTCCTATGCACTGCACCACCAGGGAAGTCCTTGTTTTCTCTATATTTTGGTTAGTATTTATTATTATCTCTTAAATCTTCTTCAAGTTTGTTTCACTGACTCATTTAACAAGTATTTCTAGAGTGTCTACTATCTAGATGTGAGGAATGCAGTTGTTAATGAGATAAACCAAATCTTTGTCCTCATAAAGCATGTTTTGGTGGAGGAAAAAATGAGCAAGTATAATTTCAAAAAGTGGTAAATTATGAAGAAAACTAGGGCAGTACAGGCATGTCTTGGAGTTGCTGAAGTTTGTTTCCAGATTGCTGTGATAAAGCAAGTATATCTCAGCATGTTATACAGATTTTGGGGTTTCCCAGTGCATTTAAAGTTATGCTTACACCATATGTAGTGTTTAATGTGCAATAGCATTATGTCTAAGAAAACAATAAACATATCTTAGTTAAAAAATAGTTTATTGCTAAAAATTGCTAACCATCATCTGAGCCTTCAGAGAGTTATAATCTTTTTGATAGTGGAGGGTCTTGCTTTGATGTTAATGGCAAAGGATAGTTAAGGGTGTTGGTTGCTGAAGGGTGGGGTGTCTGGTAATTTCTTAATATAACACAAAAAGGAAGTTTGCAGCATTGATTGACTCTTCCTCTCATGAGTGATTTCTCTGTAGCATGTAATGCTGTTTGATAGCATTTTACCCACAGTAGAACTTCTTTCAGTATTAAAATCAGTTCTCTCAAACTCTACCCCTTCTTTATCAACTAAATTGGTATAATGTTCTCAGTCCTTTGTTGTCTTTTCAACAGTCCTCACAGTATCTTTACCAGGAGTAGATTCTATCTCAAGAAACTATTTTCTTCGCTCATTCCTAAGGAACAACTCTTCAGTGATGAGGTTTTATCCTGAAACTGAAAGTGTTAGTTCCTCAGTTGTGTCCGACTCTCTGCAACTCAATGGACTGTAGCCTGCCAGGCTCCTCTGTCCATGGAATTCTCCAGGCGAGAATATTGGAGTGGGTAGCCATTCCCTTCTCCAGGGGAATCTTCCCAACTCAGGGATGGAATCTGTGTCTCCCGCATTGCAGGCAAATTCCTTACCATCTGAGCCACCAGAGATTGCAGCGATTCAGTTATGTCTGAGGGTTCACTTCTAATTTTAGTTCTTTTGCTGTTTTTTCCTATATTTGCAATTACTTCTTCACTGATATCTTGAACCCCTAAAAATCCTTCATGAGGGTTAGAATTGGTTTCTTCCAAAGTTCTGTTTCTGTTGCTCTTTTGATCTCTTCTCATGAATCATGAATGGGCTTCTCTAGTGGCTCAGGTGGTTAAGAATCTGCCTGCAATGCCGGAGACCTGGTTTTGATCCCTGGCTTGGGAAGATACCCTGGAGAAGGGAACGACTACCCACTCCAGTATTCTGGCCTGGACAATTCCATAGACTGTATAGTCTGGGGTTGCAGAGTTGGACACATCTGAGCGACTTTCACTTTCATGAATCATGAATACTCTCAATGGCATTCTAGATTGATGAATTATTTTTAGAACATTTTCAGCTGATTTTGCCCAGATTTCATCAGAGGAATCATTGTCTGTGGCAGCTATAGCCTTAAAAAATGTGTTTCTTAAATGATAAAACTTGAAAGTAAAGCTCATTCCTTGCTCCATGGACTGCAGAGTGGAAGTTGTTTTGGCATGAATGAAAACATTAAGCTTGTGTATCTCCATCAAGGAGCTTACTTAGGTGACCAGGTGTGTTATTAAATGAGCAGTAATATTTTGAAAGGAATCTTTTTCTGAGTGATAGGTCTCAACTGTGGGCTTCAGATATACAATAAAACTTGTTGTAAGCAGATATTCTGTCTTCCAGGCTTTGTTGTTGCATTTATAGAACACAAGCCTGGTAGATGTAGCATAATTCTTAAGGGCCCTCAGATTTTCAGAATGGTAAATGAGCACTGATTTTAACTTCAACCCACCAGCTGTGTTAGCCTCTAGCAGAGTAAGCCTGTCCTTTGAAGTCAGGCATTGATTTTCTTCTGTCTATAGAAGTTCTAGATGGCATTTTTCAATAGAAGGCTGTTTGTCTACCTGGAAAATCAGTTGTTTAGTGTAGCCACCTTTGTTACCTTAGCTAAATTTTCTGGATAACTTGGTGCAACTTGTAGTTGCTGTTTCACCCTGCACTTTTATGTTATAGGGACAGCTTCTTTCCTTAAACCTCATGAACCAACCTCTCCTGTTGTTCAGTCACTAAGTCATGTCCCACTCTTTGCTACCCCATGGACTGCAGCATGCAGACTCCCCCATCCTTTACTTTGTCTCAGAGTTTGCTCAGATTCATGTCCATTGAGTCGGTGATACTATCTAACCATCTCATCCTCTGCCACCGCCTTTGCCTTTGGCCTTCAATCTTTCCCAGGATCAGGGTCTTTTCCATTGAGGCAGCTCTTTGCATCAGGTGGCCAAAGTACTGAAGCTTTAGCTTTGCCAACAGTCCTTCCAGTGAATCTTCAAGATTGATTTCCTTTAGGATTAACTAGTTTGATCTCCTTGCAGTCCAAGGGACTCTCAAGACTCTTCTCCAGCACCACCATTTGAAAGCATTAGTTCTTCAGTGCTCAGCCTTCTTTATGGTCCAGCTGTCACATCCATACATGACTACTGGAAAAACTATGGCTATGACCTCTGTCAGCAAAGTGTCTCTGCTTTTTAATATGCTGTCTAGTTTTGTCATAGCTTTCCTTTCAAGGAGCAAGTGTCTTAACTTTCGTGGCTGCAGTCATCATCCACAGTGATTTTGGAGCCCAAGAAAATGAAATCTGCCACTGCTTCCACTTACAGCTTCCTCACCTTTTTTAGCCTTCATAGAACTGAATAGCTTTGGGGCCCTGATCTGGACTAGACTTTGCATTAAGGAAATGTTGTGGCTGGTTTGATCTTCTGTTCAGACCATTAAAAGTTTTTCCACATCAGGAATAAAGCTGTTTTGCTTTTTAACATTTGTGTGTTCACTGGAGTCATGCTTTTAATTTCCTTCAGGAACTTTTTCTTTACATTCACGACTTGGCTGTTTAGCTGGAAGTCCTAGTTTTCAGCCTAATTTGGCTTTTGACATGCCTTCACTCAGCTTAATCATTCCGGCTTTTGATTTAAAGTAAAAGATGGGCAATTCTTCCATTCACTTGAACATATAATTATAGGCTCTTGTGGGGTTAATTGACCTAATTTCAGTATTGTTGTATCTCAGGAAATAGGGTGGTCCAAGAAGAGGGAGAGAGCACTTGGTGGAGCAGTGAGAACACGCACAATATTTGTCAGTTAAGTTTTGTCTGTAGGAGCATGGTTTGTGACACCCCAAAACAATTACAATAGTAAATCAAAGATCACTGGTCATCACCATAACAAATAAAATATTGAAAAAGTTTGAAGTATTGTGGGAATTCTGAAGATGCGACAGACGCTAAGTGAGCAAATGCTGTTGGAATCATGGTGCCCATAGACTTGATGGTTGCAGGGTTGCCACAGAACTTTAATTTGTAAAAAACCACAGTATCTGTGAAGTGCTATAAAATGAAGTATGCCTGTATAAGAGATTACAGAGATGAAGGGAATAGACTACATTTCATTGTGATGAGTTGTGAAACTGGAGTAGTTCCAGGAGAAAATGGGAGGTCAGGAGGTTCAGAAGTTGTGTAGGCAACTCTTGAGAAGTTTGTTGTAAAGGCAGCTGGAGTGGAACATGGAATCTGGAGGTTATTTCCGTTTTTAAAGATGGGAAATACTACAGCATATTTGTGTGTCATGAGAATAGTAGATAGGGAGAAATTGATGAAGAATTGATGTAGAAAGAGGGATTGGTAACTGGAAGAGTCTTCGAACCGACAAAGAGGAATAGCATTACAAATCATTTCCGTGACTAATGTTCTCCATTTCTAATACCCTCCAATTTCTGTTGGGATAACTGATCCCAATCAGATGACAGCTCCATAGGAAGCAGGAGTTAGTTTATGAACAGATATTAAGCACTGAAATAATGTGTAAACACAGACTCCTTCACATTGGCCCATGTGTAATAGTTACACAAGCTGTTTTAAAGGCTCCTAGACACATCTCTGTATTCAAGTTTATAATCTGACACCGTGATTCTTAACTGGGGACAGTTTTGTCCACCGGGACATTTGACAATGTCTTTTGGTTATTATGACTAGAGGACAGGAGTGCTACTGGAATTTAGTGGGGAGAGGCCAGGGGTGCTGCTGAGCAACCTACAGTGAACAGGACAGCTTCCCACAATAAAAAACTATCTGGTCCAGAATATCAGTAATGTTTGTGCTGACAAATCCTGATCAAGTAGGAGAAGTAGAATGTAAATAAAATTAAAACTCAAGTGGAATGAGGTGTGCTCTGAGAACAGTATTAAGTGCTGTGATATATGTGGGGATCTTAAAAAAAAAGATGAACTTACTTACAAAGCGAATACAGACTCACAGACATAGAAAGCAAACTTATGGTTACCAAAGGGAAAGGAGGGGAGGGATAAATTAGGAGTTTGGGGTTAACGTACACACACTACAATATATACATATATATATTCAAAACTGAATCACTGCTGTACACTTGAAACTAACACAACATGCAAATCAATTATACTTCACTTTTTTAAAAAGTGCTATGAGAAATCAGAGGAGCTTACAGTTATATTTGATTGAGGAAATCAAGTAAAGCTTGAGAGAAGAGTTTTGTCCTAGAACTTAAAGGATGGATTAAGAATTATGTAATTGGAGGTCAAAAGGGCAGAGACCTATTTAATTCTCTCAGCGGTACCCAGAAAGAGTTAAGTATAAGTAATAAGTATGCAGTGTACTGATTTAGATTGATGGGCAAAATTAGGTCTTGTGTTGGTCAACGTGTCAGCTTCGTTAATGCAGTGAACTGAAAATTCACTTATTTGTTTTTGATCCCTCCAGAAAAGAGAAACAGCCAGTGGTTGCTGAGACAGTAGAAGAGGTGAAGAAAGAACCTATCTTGGTGTGTCCACCCTTACGAAGCCAAGCATACATACCACCTAAAGATCTCCAGAGTCGTTTGGAATCTCATGTCAAAGAAGTTTTTGGTTCATCTGTTCCTATCAGTTGGCAGGAGATCTCCCTGGAAGATTTTCATATGAAGTTCAGCTTCTTAGCACGTTTAGCTGATGACTTGGGCCATGCAGTGCCTAATTCCAGGCTTCACCAGATGTGCAGGGTTAGAGATGTTCTTGATTTCTATACTGTGCCTGTTCAGGATAGATCTAAATTTGATGAACTTATTGCCAGTAATCTGCCTCCAAATTTAAAAATCACCTGGGGTTACTGAACAGTTCAAAGGAAGATCACATTGAAATTTTTTTTTCCCCTGGAAAGGGGGCTGTAAAGTATCAGACTTTTTGATACTTTACCATGTGAAATGCTGCCAGAACTGGTCTCTACACCCACTTTTCTCTGTGGAAGAAAGTTACTAATTTTTTTTTTATTGTCATGAGTTGACAAATAAGATTTTTTCACATTTGAGGAAACTTTTAATGGAATCAGGTCATTCATAATTTATGAAAATATATATTACTATACAGATAACATTTGTAAAAGAAAAATCTGTGTAGTATATTACGAAAGTTGTTTCACTACTTGCTTTATTGTACAACTAGAAAAAGTAGAAAATAATACTGTTCAATCTATGTAAATCTCTTTGAATTAAAGTAGATTTGGAGCATGTTTTTCTCTTTTTTTTTTTTTAAGGTGAAATTTGCTTTCCTGCCTCATCATTTTCTTGTTATTGTTTAGTTGCTAAGTTGTGTCCTACTCTTGTGACCCTATGGACTGTGACCCACCAGGCTCCTCTGTCCATGGGATTTCTCAGGCAAGAATACTGGAGTGGGTTGCCATTTCCTTCTCCAGGGGTCTTCCCGACCCAAGGATCAAACCGAGATCTCCTGCATTGCAAGTAGANTCATTTTCTTGTTATTGTTTAGTTGCTAAGTTGTGTCCTACTCTTGTGACCCTATGGACTGTGACCCACCAGGCTCCTCTGTCCATGGGATTTCTCAGGCAAGAATACTGGAGTGGGTTGCCATTTCCTTCTCCAGGGGTCTTCCCGACCCAAGGATCAAACCGAGATCTCCTGCATTGCAAGTAGATTCTTTACCACTGAGCCATCTAGGAATCCTGTCATTTTCTTCAGTATTGTAAATGGAGAAGAATACTTGCCAACTGTTAAGAGCTATGGGCTTCCCTGGTAGCTTTGCTGGTAAAGAATCTGCCTGAAATGTGGGAGACCTGGGTTGGTTCGATTCTTGGTTTGGGAAAATCCACTGGACAAGGGATGGGTTACCCACTCCAGTATTCTTGGGCTTCTCTGGTAACTCAGCTGATAAAAGAATCTGCCTGCAATACGGAAGACCTGGGTTTGATTCCTGGGTTGGGAAGAAGGGAAAGGGTGTCCACTCCAGAATTCTGGCCTGGAGAATTCCATGGACTATACAGTCTCTGCAGCTGCAAAGAGTCAGACACGGCTGAGTGAATTTCACTTTCGTTAAGAAATAAAATCTTTTGGTCAGATACATAACAGATTCTATATCGAAATGGATATTCTCTTCAAAGGAGATGACATTTATTTCAAACCTTTTTTAAAAGGTGGCCTTGAATGCTCTATGAGTATCCACTAGAGTGATAAATCTTTGCAGACTCATGGACTTTTAATTTGTGGAAATTATATAGCTAACCAGATGATTCTGAATGATAAAATGATTAGGAATTATTGTTCAGACTTTAGAGGTGGCTAGAGAGTAATGACATGAGGAGAAGGAATTTCTTATATTTTGTCTAATAATTCTGAAACAAAAGTGACAAGTTTTTAAACAAATTTACAATTTTTTTTCCCTAGGGTGACTCCTTTGAAGAGGGCAAAAATTAGTTGGTTATATAAATTCTGGCATGTTTATTAGAAAAATAAGTTACAGTACAGTCATGTGGATAATCAGATTTTCAGTAACCTCTACACTGAAGATTCCCTGGTGGCTCAGACAGTAAAGAGTCTGCCTGCAGTGCAGGAGAACCGGGCTCAATCCCCAGGTCAGGAAGATCCCCTGGAGAAGGTAATGGCTACCCACTCAAGTATTCTTGTCTGGTGAATTCCATGGACAGAGGAGCCTGGCGGGGTACAGTCCATGGGATTGAAAAGAGACACGACTGAGTGACTTTCACACTACCTTGCATAACTTCAGAAGTTTCTGCAGTGCCAAAATGTCTAGAGCCCTGGAACTTAAACATTAGAGCTGTTGTAAAGCTTCTGCTGCTTTGTGGAATGGGTTCAGGGTGGGAACATTTGGATTCTGTGTACAGGATTTGATTATATCATTTCCCGCACAACTTTTATGTCTGATCTGGAGATAGAAACGTGCAGAGGCAAGATGGAAGCAAGGAATGGGCAGTGTGGAAAACACTTGGCTTCAGCTTTGTTGCTCAGTTGTGTCCAACTCTTTGCGACCCCATGAACTGCCAGACTTCATGCAAATATGGCTAGAGAAATTACTCTTGTAGCCTGGAGTAGTTTCTCAAAAATTTAATGTGCTTATGAATCAGTTGGCATCTTTTTAAAATACAGATTCTGATTCTCTAGGACGATAGCGGGTCGTGAGGTTGTTTAGAAAACTAGGTAATTACGTTTTGAGTATCGTGACCCTGTGTGTGCTGTGTTGTGCTAAGTCACTTCAGTTGTGTCTGACTCTTTGCAACCCCATGGACAGTAGCTTGCCAGCCTCCTCTGTCTGGGATTCTCCAGACAAGAATACTGGAGTGGGTTGCTATATCCTGTTCCAGGAAATCTTCCTGACCCAGGGATTGAACCCGTGTTTCTTAGGTCTGCTGTATTGGCAGCCGAGTCTTTTTTTTTTTTTCTTTATCATTAGCGCCCTCCTAGACACTGGTATTGAAGTGGGAGACAAGTTGTGTTGCAGGGAGGAAGCCAATTCTGACTCCATGTTGGGACTGTTTCTCTGACTTGCTTTTCATTGCTTTTGTTATTATAATCATACAGAATGGTTTGCCTCGGAGAATCCTGACCCTCTGCCTGACCATTAAAGTGCCTTTGTTCAGAACCCTGTCTACCTGTGGATGATAGGAAGGAAGAAGTGAACACATCCCCTGCCTGAGGAGATGTTTGCAAGATTAATGGCCTTTTTGCTTTGCTTTCTCATCTCTGATCTATACACAACCTGGCCTCCAGACCCCATAAGATGGTTATTTTGAGGCACTAGCCTGCCATCTTCTCAGTCTGCTGGCTCCCCGATTAAAGTCTCTCTTCTTTGCCTCAACACCTCATCTCTCGGATTTATTGACATATCATGTGGCAAGCAGAGCGAGCTTGGACTTGGTAACAGTTGTCGTTCAGTCGCTTAGTCCTTTTGCACTCTTGGTGACCCCACGGACTGCATGCAATATGCCAGGCTTCTCTGTTCTTCAGTCTTTGAAGTTTACTCAAATTCATGTCCATTGAGTCAAGTAATGCTATTTGACTGTCTCATCCTCTGTTGCCCTCTTCTTTGCCTTCAATCTTTCCCAGCATAAGGGTCTTTTCCAATGAGTTGGCTCTTTGCATCAAGTGGTCAAAGCATTGGAGCTTAAGCATCAGTCCTTCCAGTGAAACTCTTTTAAGAATTTTCACAGTTTTATTCAGTGAAGCAGAAATAGATGTTTCTTTTGGCATTCCTTTGCTTTCTCTTATGATCCAACAAATGTTGGCAATTTGGTCTCTGGTTCCTCTGCCTTTTCTAAACCCAGCTTGTACATATGGAAATTCTTGGTTTTATACTGCTGAAGCCTAGCTTGTAGGATTTTGAGCATAACCTTACCTGCATGTGAAATGAGTGCAATTGTATGGTAGTTTGAACATTCTTTGGCACTGCCCCTCTTTGGTACTGGAATGAAAACACCCGCTGGGGGTCAGCCTCAGAAAATGCCAAACAGTTACATTTTTCCACAGAGCAAAAGTGCAGTGAGTTACAAGAAAGAACCAATTAGCTCAAAAGTCTGATATGGTTAAATTCAAGGCTACAGTTGTTTTTCTTACATTCTCACTATGTTAACTAATGCATTGCCAGGTGCACAGTGGATAAGAGATGTGGGAACTTAGCAACAAACATTGGCCCAATAATGAAATCCTACATCAGCACTCTAGAAGGCATCCCAGATTTATTGCCCAATATAATATACCAGAATAATGACCGTTAGTTTTCATGGAAAGATTAAATTAGGTTTGCTAACTTAACTAGTTCACTAAAATAAAGACATTCTATGATTATAAAAGGTTTACATTTTTTAAAATTAACTGATGGCTATATAAAAGTGTTAGCAATTTTACTTTTTTGGGCTGTTGAGCTCACTATGAATGTTTATATAAAAAATATAAGATTCAGGATTAATAGAATGATCTTACATAAACAGTGCCAGTGCTAAATAACAAAGATTCAATGGATTAGTGGTTCTAATTGGCTTTATTAAATGATTTAGGAATCAGGCAGCATCCCATCCAGCAATAGAGACATACTCTGTTGAGCTTCAAAAAAGGAAAGGTTTTTAAGGCAGAGAGGGAGCAGAAAAAAGGAAATTACCAGCAAAGAATGTATTATTTTAGGCATTTTCCTTAAGGGAAATGGGTAGGGTCTATCAAGCTGGTTAAAGGTCACATTCCTGGGGAAGTCAGATCAGTCATTCAGTCATGTCTGACTCTTTGTGACCCATGGACTGCAGCATGCCAGGGTTCCCTGTCCATCACCAACTCCCAGAGCTTGCTCAACTCATGTCCATTGAGTCAGTGATGCCATCCAACGATTTCATCCTCTGTCATCCAAGGTCTTTTCCAAAGAGTCAGTTCTCATCAGGTGACCAAAGTATTGGAGCTTCAGCTTCAGCATCAGTCCTTCCAGTGAATATTCAGGACTGATTTTCTTTAGGATTGACTGGTAGGATCTCCTTGCAGTCCAAGGGATTTTCAAGAGTCTTCTCCAACACCACAGTTCAAAAGCATTAATTCTTCAGCACATTTTTTATAGTCCAACTCTTACATCCATACATGACTACTAGAAAAACCATAGGTTTGATTAGATGGACCTTTGTTGGCAGAGTAATGTCTGGTTTTTAATATGCTATCTAGAGTGGTCATAGCTCTTCCAAGGAGCAAGCATATTTTAATTTTGTGGCTGCAGTCACTATCTGCAGTGATTTTGGAGCCCCCAAAAGTAAAGTTTGTCACTGTTTCCATTGTTTTCCCATCTATTTGCCATGAAGTGATAGGACCAGATGCCATGATCTTAGTTTTCGAAATGGTGAGTTTTAAGCCTACTTTTTCACTGTCTCACTTTCATCAAGAGGCTCTTTAGTTCTTCACTTTCTGCCATAAGAATGGTGTCACCTGTATATTGGAGGTTATTGCTATTTCTCCCGGCAATCTTGATTCCAGCTTGTGCTTCATCCAGCCCGGCATTTCACATGATGTACTCTGCATGTAAATTAAACAAGCAGGGTGAAAACGTACTACCTTGATGTACTCCTTTCCCAATTTGGGAACATCTGTTGTTCCGTGTCTGGTTCTAACTGTTGCTTCTTGACCTACATACAGATTTTTCAGGAGGCAGGTCAGGTGATCTGGTATTCCCATCTCGTGAAGAATTTTCCACAGTTTGTTGTGATCCATGCAGTCAAAGGCTTTGGTGTAGTCAGTAAGACAGAAGTAGATGTTTTTCTGGAACTCTCTTGCTTTTTCAGTGATCCAATGGTTGTTAGCAATTTGATCTCTGATTCCTTTGCCTTTTTAAAATCCAGCCAGAACATCTGGAAGTTCATGGTTCATGTACTGTTGAATCCTGGCTTGGAGAATTTTGAGCATTACTTTGGTGGTATGTGAAATGAATGCAATTGTGTGGTAGTTTGAACATTCTTTGGCATTGCCTTTCTTTGGAACTGGAATGGAAACTGACCTTTCCCAGTCCTGTGGCCTTCCTGGGGAAGGTTGAGTCTATAACGAGATTAGATAATGTCTTGGTTTGCTGGCCTGGGGCCTAGCACACATGACTTCATTTTGAGCCTGTCCCTTTTTAACGGTAGTATATATTTGAAGCAGCATTAAAAGAAACTTTTCCCTTGCTTCTTTTTGCCTTTTTTTTTTTTTTTTTTTACTGCATTGGGCCTTCTTTGTTGTGCACAGGCTTAGTTGCCCCTGGGCACTTGGGAACTTAGCTCCCAGACTGGGAATCAAACCACTGGTTGAGTTCCTTGAGTTCCTGGCATCCCCTTCATTGGAAGGCAGATTCTTAACCACTGGACCACCACGGAAGTGCCCCCTTAACTACTTTTGAAATGCTTTGTTCATCACCTCAAATAAATAAGGGCTCATAGTTTTATGGAAATAGTGCTTTTATTTTCTTGTCATGTAAAATCCCACTAACGCTCCATTCTGAGCTATTTCAAGAACCCCTATGACTTGGTTGAGAGGGGAGGGGAATTGATGGGAAATTTGGTGCTGGCCAAGTTCTGAAAATAGAAATTGTGCGCACGAAAAAGTATTTTGTTGGTTACTGTGACCACATTTGTAATTTTTGGCTAGTTTAGAATGCTTTGGTAGCAGATCAAAGCCTTTGACTTATTTCTTTATAAAAGAAAGATATATCCAGTGGAAATCACATTTGTTAATTTAAAAAAATTAGTAAAATATATGAGCAAAGATTTGAAAGCAAATCTTTCCCTGTTCTTAAGAGGGAAATATTTAGAGAGCATAGAGAAGGAAAAGAGAGAAATGAGGGGACTGGATTTCTTATGTTTCAAAAGTTAATAGGAAATTAGAGCAAGAAAAGGGCAGTAGTCTGGTATTTCACTAATACTACCTCAGTTAATCTCAAAAGACATATTTGAGGTTTTGACCAGGACAGCTCTAGGCGTGTCATTCTTCCTTTGCTGCCAGAAAGAAGCTCAGGAAGTCAGGTACTTTGTCCTATACTCTGAGCTGTCTCTTTTGGGCTGATTGGAGATGGGTTAAGATTGGCTCCTGAATGAGAAGTAAATCTGATTATTGACTCCAGTGTTTGGAATTCAGTAGTTCATGAGGACAAATAATCCTTTTACTTAGACAACTGTGGAATTCAAGAGTCTTCAGATAAAGGTATATCTTTTCAGTTAGATTTTGTTCAGAAAGGGTATCAGTAGAGACTTGTAATTATGAGGACATCAAGCTAGAATTTATATTTCTCAGGGAGAATGAAAGGCTATCTGAAATTATTAACTTCTCTTTATTCTATCCCTGCCACTGGGATTTATACTTCTCCCTTATTTTAAAGACTATTTCCTAGAAAATTACAGAAGAAACTGTCCTATTTTTATTTTGTTTAAAGGATGATTTTCTTTTAATTAAGACTAATAATATGTTAGAGTTACATTCTATGAAAATATTTCTTGAAGGTTGACTATATGTCATATATTATGCAATTCAGAAATGAGGGGTAAGTGATGACATTTGAAAAGAAGTGTTATTTTAACTAAAGTTAATGACTTTCATTTCTTAATGGATACACTGGTTGATGCATGTGATACTTAAATAGATTCTTATTTGATAATGAGTGGAAGGAATAATACACCTTTAGATTTATTTAGGGCAAAGACTGTATGTAATTTCTTAGTGAATATCACATACAGACCCTTGATAAATTCTTATTGAACTTCTAATCACTTATGACTCAAAGTTGGAGATATGAATTCTGTTCCTAGCTCTGGCATGTATCTCTGTGTGACCTTAAATACTCAGTTTCTTGAATATTTTTGCAAGTAAAGAATTACACTTCAGGGCTATAAATTACTTGTTTTTCAGCTTCTGATGAAACATTATGTTATTTACCACCACATTCTCATTCTTCGTGCTTTTCTCTCTCTAGGCTGATTCTCATCAGCATGTATTCATGCCTGTGCTACCTCATCTCATAACTACCCTTCTCTCTCTGTCTCAGTCTCTCTAAATACACACACATACACATTCATTAAACACAAAATACAAAGTTAGCAGATACTTTTATTGCCTTATCCTACATGTATTTGTGATTAGTGCAGAGGTCTGACTCAGAACATTCAAAACTTGGATTTAGAGTTTTACCTTCCCAAATGTCAGGTTAGAAGTGGTAAGAAATTAATGCACACCTTCCACCAGCACTACCAGGAGCAACCCTCAACCAACCATTTACTGGATATTTCTCATTGCTCTTCTCCACTCATGTTTCCTAGAACCTCCTCAAAATAAACTACTTTCTCCTGAGTTCTTGCCTCAGTTTGGCTGCTGGAGGAACCAAAGTAGGACACAAAGCAGACTCCTCCTTGCACCTTTCAGCTACCACCCTGTTTCTCTCCTCATTCTTAAATAATTAAGCTCTCCTATTCAGAGCTAGATCTGCAAGAGAACAACTTCGTTGAACTTGCTGCTGTGCGTCAGGAGTTTATTAATGAAGACCTGTTGAAATTGGAGGCCCAGAGAAAGGACAAAGAGAGACGAGGAAGAAGAAGTAACTGAAGAACCAAAGAGGTTCACAACGCAGGAAATGGCAAGGGGATTTCCTTTGAGGAGGCACAGGACCTGACCAATACGTGAAGGTTGCAGCAGTCATTCAGGACACAACCCGGTGTTAACTATGTCATCTGTGACAGGAAAAATAGAGCTACTACCCAGACATCACTGTATCATTTTTTTCAAGAGAGAAGATAGAATTGAACTCAGCAAGGAACCAGACATGTGCAATCAATGGCAGGCATAAGTGAAGTTGAAGCTTGTCTTCCATTTCCTATTGCTGATGATCCTTCTGCCACTCCCACTTCGTCTCCCTCGTAGCTCTTCTTGCTTATTCACTCAGTGCTAGCCCCTGTATGCCACCTGTTGTACAGTACTACTGTGTTTTTCCAGATTCTTTATTGTAAAATTAAAAGTGTTTATGATTTGTGTTTTTTATGTATTTTTTTGTGAAAAGTATTATAAACCTATTACAGCACAGTACTATATAGCCAATTGTATTAGTTGGGTACCTAGGCTAACTTTGCTGGACTTATGAACAAATTGGACTTACAAACATGCTCTTGGAACAGAATTTGTTCATATGTAGGGCCTTAATGTATGAGTATTTACATCTTAAACTCAAAATACCCCTTCTGCTGGTCTGTTAGTGGAGTAAATTTAGTCAAGGGTTGAGCTTGTTGTTGTTGTCATTGCTATGGCTTTGTCCACTATAATCACCAACTTCAAAATCTTTTGGTGTTACTTTGTGTTTGGAAAGAAGGTAGATTTGCTAGAGGATTTTTTTTTCAACATTCAATTTCCACCCTCAACTTTGGGACTTCTCTGTGTGCTTGCACGTTAGAAAGTGTCTCTTTCCATGTTTTTGCACGCCCTAAATGATAGACTTGTTGCTTGTTACTTGGTGCCCACTAGCCTGGTGGTGGGGAAGCCATGATGGTTTTCTGTTACCCTAAAGAAGCCGTGGTCTTTGACAAGCTTATCCTAGATAAGCCTTGGTCTTTGACAGAGGGGCTGTGCCCCTCTCTCTGGGGATGGAGATTACTCAGTGATCCTGCCCTCTCCCAGCAATGGGAGGACCTCTAATTATTTGAGTCCAGGAGAGTTTCCCCTCCTCCCATGGTAGAGGTTTTTAGTTTTTGGTTTTTTTCCTGCCCCCAGCAATAATAGTTCTCCTAAGCCTCTCACCTTGTTATATTTTTTATTCATCCTATTTATTATTTACTTATTTATTCTTTGTTTCACATTGTGATAGATTGTATTTCTTAAAGGTAGCTATACAAATACACATGTACACACACACATACCCCATCTCACATGTTATTTGTTTCTAACAACATGACAATATTTATCCCACTGCGAGGAAGGGTCTATGTTCTTTCCACTTGAATTCTCATGAGGACTTGTATATTGCTACAACAATATAAAATGGCAGAAATGTATGACTTCCAAGGCTAGGATATAAAAAGGATATAGCCTCTACCTGGCTCTATCCCTCTTGGAATGCTCATGCTTAGAATCTAGCCATCATGCTGTTAGGAAACCCATACTAGCCCATGCAGAAAGACCACAAAGGCCCATATGCAGAGAAAGTGATGCCCCCAGTGTGAGCCAGCATCAACTCTCAGATGTGTGAAAGAAGAAGGCTTCAGATGATTTTATCCCCCTGCCTTTGATCTTCCATTTGAGACACCAGACATCATGATTTGGAGACAAGATGACCCCATTGAGCCCTGTCTTAATTGCTGACTCACAGGATATATGAGCATAATAAATAACTTGCATACCTCTAAATTTTGCAGTAATTTGTTACACAGTCATAGTAACTGGAACATATGTCTCTTTGGGGTTTAAGCCAACATCTGTTGGATCATAGAAAAAACAAGGGAAATCCAAAAAAAATCTATTTCTGCTTCATTGGCTACACTAAAGCCTTTGACTGTGGATCAAAACAAACTGGAAAATTCTTAAAGAGATGGGAATACCAGACCATTTTACCTGCCTCCTGAGAAATCTATAAGCAGGTCACAAAGCAACAGTTAGAACGGACATGGAACAACAGACTGGTTCCAAATTGGGAAAGAAGTATGTCAAGCAAGGCTGTATATTGTCACTTTGCTTATTTAACTTATATGCAGAGTTCAGTTCAGTTCAGTTCAGTTGCTCAGTCGTGTCCGACTCTTTGTGACCCCATGAATCGCAGCACGNGGGATTGGAGGCAGGAGGAGAAGGGGACAACAGAGGATGAGATGGCTGGATGGCATCACTGACTCGATGGACGTGAGTCTGAGTGAACTCCAGGAGTTGATGATGGACATGGAGGCCTGGTGTGCGGCGATTCATGGAGTCGCAAAGAGTCGGACACGACTGAGCGACTGGACTGAACTGAACTGAGGGATATAGTAAAAGAACAAAACAGAAACTGAAAAATATCTTTTCAGACATTCTGTTAAGTCATTGGTTCTCAACTGGGGCAAAATTTCTGGTTTTCATCCCAAGTGGAAACGGGGCATTTAACCATATTTGGAGACATTTTTGATTGTTTTAACGGAGGGAGGTGCTACTGTCGTCTAGTGGGTAGGGGCCAGGATGCTCTTATACACCCTATAACATATAGGGCAGCCCTTCACAGCAAAGAGTTATTGAGTTCATAATGTCAGTTGTGCTGAGGTTGAAAAGTCCTGTGTGCAGTGGTCTAGGGATGTGTAGCATAAGAGCTTCATAACAGGATATTTGCTATTTCTATTATATTTTTTGGCTGCTGTTGACATAAAGTTTACTTTTATGTAAGCTGTAAACACAGTAAGTCAGTACTCTGTTTTAGTTGTACTGTCAGTTTTTAGAGTAATTAAAAGGAAAATAAACTTTATTTTTCCGTATTTTTTTCTTTTTTCAGCACTCATCATTTCTTTGAGTAATATAAGTTACTATCTGATATCTATTTCTTTTGCCTGAATGATTCCCTTTAATATATTCTGTAGTATAGATTTGCCAACAAGGAAAACTCTTGTATTTTTGTCTGCAAAAGTCTTTCTTACTGCAGTGTTGGAAAAATATTTGCACTGGGTATAGAATTCTGAGTTGACAAGGTTATTTCCTTTAAGCATTCTTTCAGGTGTCATTATAGTTTCATCTGGCTTACTTGTTTTCTGATGAGTTGTCAGAAGTAATATAAATCTGTGTCCTTAAGTAATGTGCCCTTTTTCTCTTACTTGAAGATTTTCTGATTTTCTTTTGTTTTCATTAGCTTAGATATACTGTATTTTTACACTGTCTTCAGATATTCTTGTTTTTCTGCAAGCTTCTTGGATCTGTGGTTAATTGTTTCTCTAACTTCGGGAAATTGTTAGCCGTAATTTTTCTACATCCTTTTCTACTTTATTTTGTGTTTCCCTTCTGGGATTTTAATTATTGCACTTTGTCTCTGGGATTCCAATTATGTATATTTTGGACCTTTTGATAATTGTCCCACAGCTCTTAGATGCTGTGTCTTTTTTTTTCCCACTTAAGATTTTGTGTGTGTTTTAGTTGGCTTATTTGTCCTCTCCAAGTTGTTTTTTTTTTTTAACTCTTTCCTTAGCTTTTGTAGTTTACTGTTGAGCCTGTGGAAGTCCTGTTTTTTTCATGTTTAGTATTTCTATTTGATTATAATTTTCATCTCTGTGCTGAATTTACCCATTTGGTCTTGCATGTATGTTTACCTCTTTCTTTTAGGACTTGTAACATACGGTAATCATAGTTCTAAAAACATAACCTGTCAGATACTTTCACCCCTTGTGTCAGAAGAGTTTGGTTCTGTTGATTGCTTTGTCTGTTGGAAATGTATTGTTTTCTTGCTTTTTGTATGCCTCTTTTTTTTTTTTGAAATCCAGCATTGTTAGAGACTGAGATGAACGTTTTTTTGTGTGTGGAAATTGGCACCCCTTTCCTTTCTGCTGTCCTTCAGGGATACCTTGAGTGTTGCCTGAGGTTTGCTGGAGGTTTTTCCCTCCGTGTCTGGTCCGTCCTGAGCTTTAGGTCTTCCCATTGCCTCTCAGAGAGCGTCTCGAAACAATACTGTGCTGGTGGTCATTGCTGGATGCTTGTTAGCCTGGTGGTGTGTGGCTGGGAGAGAGGGGTACACGTTTTGTATTGTTCTGATTAAGCCTCAGTCTTCGCCAAGTACTTCCTTTGTCCATCTATCTGTCTCTCCTAGATGTCATGACTCAAAATAAGTTGTAAAATATAGCTATAGATCACTGAGCTTTTAGGGGAAAACCACCTTGGATTTTATAATTATATGGACTCCCTCATAGCGGGTGACTAGCTGAGATTGAACAGAGTTCTAAAGAGCTTTCGCCTCTTTTTTTCCTAGGCACCACACCAATCCAGTGGGCACTGAATGGCGGTGGAAGATGGACCAGCCTGAAATGATCTTGAAGGAAGCCATTGAAAACCATCAGAACATGATCAAGCAGTTTAAAGGTATTTATCTTCCCTCTACAAAGGAATGCCTGAATTAAATTGGCAGAGGAATTGCTTCGTTTGGCAGAATGTTGTCCCTGCTGGCAAATTCTCATGTAAGAAATCGAAAACTTTGTAGAAATACTATATATGCTTTGGCCTTTGTAGTTTTCACTGGTAACTTTATATATATCGTATGATGGGAGAACTAAAAAATTAATTCAAAGCTTAGCTATTTTTAATACAGTGCGCTCAGCTTGTAAATTTTGGCTGGGAATGTATCATCATTCCTCGTAAAAACTTTTGCTATTGTTCTGTGTTGGATACAAAGCAACCTTGTGATTCGACTGATAATATTAGATCATTCCACTGATAAGTAATACCAGTTAGATAGTATTAGGAAGGCATTTTGGAATAAATGCCATACAAAAAAAGGGGGTTAATTTTAATCAGATTTCCTCCACATGATCCACAGTGATGTATAGAATTCTGCTACTCAGTTTCTAGAATTTCCTGATTTAGCTGTGTCTCACAGTTCAAGGTATTTGACTCTATTGGAGATGGCTGGTTCCTAAGCTTTAGTGTGCATCAGAATTGATCATTAAAATAGAGATTCCCGATCTCCTTCCCCAGGGATTGATTCAGAAAGTCTGAGGGAGGGAGCTAAAATGTACATCACTTACACATTTTCTGGTAACCGTGTTGTTGAACTGGGGACTATACTGTGAGACCCACCACTGTAGATAGATATGGAGGACTTGTATTGGGTTGGCCAAAAAGTTCTTTGGGCTTTCCCGTAGCAGCTTAAGGAAAAACCTGAACAAACTTTTTGGCCAACGCAATAAAATAATGGCCTTTTAAAGAAAAAGGTGATTGACTGAAATGTGTTAGGTTCCCTGTTAAATGTGCATGCCTCTGTCTCCACCCACCACTTGTCAGTCCTGTCTCCTTTATTCTCCTTTCCTCTCATATACAACAAAAAAAATGAATTCCAGCCAGGGTGGGTTTGCATCAGCACTCTTGCATCGTAAATGGGAGTCTTTATAAACCTCAGTAATTAGCGTTCTGAAGATCAGGTAGTCCTTTTATGCAGAGAAGATCGTTCTGCCAGGTCACTGCTTCTTGAGATCACACTGTTTCTGATGTTTTTCTTTCACCAGGCAGTTCTCCAGGTCTCAGTAGACAACTGCCTGGGTGTTTGACAAGTGTAATTCAGTCCTGGCACTATCTGGAGATAACATCAGACCCACAGGTTAGGGGTTCAGTCCTGTAAGATTGCGTCCCACTTCAGATGCCAATGGAAAGCCTAGGATGTTACCTGTGTTTCTGATTGACTGTAAATTGGAAGTTCCCACGACCTCCTCAGATTCTGTTTGTTAGAGTGGCTCGCAGAACCGAAAAGCATCTACTTATGTTTACCAGTTGCTACAAAGGATATTATAGAGACCACAGGTGAACAGCCAGATGGAGAAGTATAGGGTTGGTCTGGAAGGGTCCTGAGGCCAGAAGCTTCTGTTCCTATGGAGCTGGGGTGCACCACCCTCCTAGCGCCTGGATACATCCACCAACCCAGAAGCTCATCAAATCTTGTTCAAGGGTTTTTATAGAGCTTAATTTGTCAGTTCCCTTTCCCTTTCTCACCGGTCCATGGGTGTGATTGAAGATTCTAATCCTTTGAACACTTGGTCTTTATGGTGACCATCCCCATCCTGAGGCTATTTAAGAGTCCTACCCATTTGCATAAATGTACTTAGGTGTACTTAAAAGGGGCTCCTTATTTATTTTTTGGCTGTGCTGCCTGGCATATGGGATCTTAGTTCTCTGACCAGGCATTGTGTCCCCTGCAGCTGAAGCATGGAGTCTTAACCACTGGACCTCTAGGAAAGTCCAGAAAGGGATCTTTATGAATGACAAAAGGTACTCCCACCACTCAGGAAATCCCAGGGGTTATAGGAGCTTTGTGCCAGGAACCAGAGCAAAGACCAAATCTATTTCTTATTTTTTACCATGGTATTTCTTACTACTATTCCGACTTCCTGGGAGAAATTGGGAAAGTAATGCAAATAATGATTCAAGAACAATCATAATTTATAAAGGTATTTTTATAAAAATAATTTATAAATTTATATTATCTTTATGAGTTTTCTAAGGAAAATTGCCCTATACATATATGTGTACATATGTATGTGCCAACTTGTACATCAGAGATGCTAATAAATATTTTAACATTTCATCTTGACTTTTAGTCTCAAGAATTTTTTTTTGGAAACAAGTCATTTTCTCTTATTTGGAAAAAGAAGTGTCTCTTACCAGCCTTTTGGAAAATGAAACTGTGTAGTAAAAAACATTATAGTAAGTCTCCACATCAGGAATTTACTAGCTTTTCTTAGACTCTTTGTTGATTTAGTTAATATTATTGATCGTTGACCCTCAAATAAACCATATGCCTTTTAAGTAAATTTCAAGGCAAAGTCTTACTTTCTTTTGGATATTTGGTCACTAGTCAGAGTTCTCCAGAGAAAGAGCCATCAGGATGCTGTGTGGGTGTGTTTAGAGGGAGAGAGAGAGATGATAGAGTGAGATTGGCTTAAAGAACTGGATCATGGGATTGTACAGGCTTGGTCAATCAAAAAGATAAAAGTATTCTGATGGAGTAGACCAGCAGGCTAGAGGTTTAAGGAAGAATTGCACTTCAAATCCAGAGGCTGTCTGCTTGCAGAATTCCTTCTTGCTTGAGGGCTGTCAGCCTTTATTCTCTAAGGCTTTCAGCTAATTTGATGAGGCTCCTCCACATTATACAGGGCAGTCTGCTTTACCCAAAGTCCACTGACCTAAATGTTAATTTTATCCAGAAGACATCTTCACCATCCAACATCCAGAATAGCATTTGACCAAACTGGGCACCAAGGCCCAGCCAAGTTGACATGTAAAATTAGCCGTTCTAGATAGTCATATCAGAAGCAGACAAACACCAGTAATTTTTACCTTTTTAGTGTAATCAGTGTGTTTCTATTTCGTGCTTAAAGAAGCAGTTGAATCCTTAAATAATGGGGTGATGGCTGAGGATGTGTGTTTCCTGGACATCTAGGAAGCTCCCTGAATAAATTGTGTGCCAGGCAGTTTGTATGGGTGGAAGCAGCCCCGAGGAGTAGACGTGCATTTTTCCATCTCGAGATGTCCTTGATACAGAGTGACAACCTGAGTTTTGATAGTGATTTTTCTGACAGGAGCATTTTTGTAAATGCACTTTAAATGGAAATAAGAGATGAATAAATCATGAGGCTGCCTTTCTTCACGTTAATAACATATGTTAGGTGAGCTCGGTGAGCACAAAGTCTTTGTTGTCTGCCTAGCTTGTTGGAGGGTTTGTCCTGTGCAGAAAGGTGTCCCTGGTTAGTAACCTTGTGCTTGCTTTAATCAGTAGGCATTTCAGACGGTTTGTCTTCAGGTACCTGTGGCATAAGAGACAAAGCATTTTAAAGTATATATATATTGTCTTGCAGGGGAAGGGCAGATACAGGATTGCAGGGACAAAGAACAGAGCATGTCTGTGAATAAGTGAATCCTGAGTAGGGGTGATAATGCTAAGAGGGTGGGGGTGACCCCTGAAATACAGCAGCTGTCATTCATTCACCCTTAAAAACAGCTTTATAGAGTATCTTCCTTGCCCTTGTAATTCTCACAAAGGATGCTTTTTGTATACCTTAATTAATTGCCTTGACAAACTGTTATTACGTCAGCAAAACATCTCTTTATTTAATCAACAATAAATTTTCTCGAAAGGTTTTCAGATTGGAACTGGTTGATACTTGTATACTGACACTCTTCAGAATATGGAAATCAGTTTTTCTTTACAGTAGTAGAAAACGTGTATTTTTGAAGGTGTGGTGGGCAGTAGACAGGTCTGCACATGGGCTGAAAGGAGCTCTGATTGATTATATTTTCACTAAGAATGAGAACTCCCTTCAGTTCAGTTCAGTTCAGTCACTCAATCATGTCCGACTCTTTGCGGCCCCATGAATCGCAGCACACCAGGCCTCCCTGTCCATCACCAACTCCCGGTGTGAACTCAGACTCACATCGAGTCAGTGATGACATCCAGCCATCTCATCCTCTGTTGTCCCCTTCTCCTCCTGCCCCCAATCCCTCCCAGCATCAGAGTCTTTTCCAATGAGTCAACTCTTCACATGAGGTGGCCAAAATACTGGAGTTTCAGCTTTAGCATCATTCCTTCCAAAGAAATCCCAGGGCTGATCTCCTTCAGAATGGACTGGTTGGATCTCCTTGCAGTCCAAGGGACTCTCAAGAGTCTCCTCCAACACCATAGTCCAAAAGCATCAATTCTTCGGCGCTCAGCTTTCCTCACAGACCAACTCTCACATCCATACATGACCACTGGAAAAACCATAGCCTTGACAAGATGGACCTTTGTTGGTAAAGAGCTCCCTTAGTTTCCAATTTTTTAGATGGTGGTGAGTATTTGTTAATGCTTCTTACTTCATTCTGGGCTTAATTACATTTTTGAAAATCTGTCTCATTGTTTTAATAACTGCAGCAAATCTTAATATGAAACTATAGTATTAGAAGATATGTTTTCTATCTTTTTGGCTCTTGGCAGAAAGTAACCTGAAATGTTCAAATTGATGGTTGTTCTGCCTGGAAAATCCCATGGACAGAGGAGCCTGGTAGGCTACAGTCCATGGGGTCACAAAGAGTCGGACACAACTAAGCGACTTCACTTCACTTACTGTGAGCATTCAGCTAGGCAGTAGGATTTTCTAACTTCACTCAGTTTTTATCAATGGTTATAATCTAAAGATTTTTTTTTTCATTTTATTTATTTATTTATTTATTTTATACATTTTTTTTCCCGTTTCAGGTGTACATGAGTTCCCCATCTTGAACTTCAAGTTTAGAGTTTCTTTTTTAATGAACCTGAATTCCTCCTTCAATCAGTGAAATCCCTGTGTTCTCTCATTCATCCCTAAATTGAGTTCAGATTAGTCACTCAGTCATGTCCGACTCCTTGTGACCGAACGGACAGCAGCACACCAGGCTTCCCTGTCCATTGCCAACTCCTGGAGCTTGCTCAAACTCATGTCCATTGAGTNAAGTGATGGGACCGGATGCCATGATCTTAGTTTTCTGAATGTTGAACTTTAAGCCAATTTTTTCACTCTCTTTCACTTTCATCAACAGGCTTTTTAGTTTCTCTTCACTTTCTGCCATAAAGTGAGCAAGCACCTTTACTTGGAGGTTATTATGTAGGGGTCTACCCCATGGGTCTCCTTTGGTCCCTGAAACCTGAGAAGATATTAATTAGGCTGTTGAAAAGAGATGTGATGAATAGCCCTTTGCAGGTCCAATTAAAACTTTATGATTCAGAAGTGATGGTAACCCATGTTGCCATCACTACTCCAAATGTCAGTCTGATTTTGTAGAGGTGGTGTATGTACCTGGTGTCACCCAGATCCTAGTCATTGAAGGCTGCCTTCAGGGAGCCTGCTTTCTCCCTCCAGGCGAATAGAAATACCATGGTTATTGTCATCTTTTCCGCCCCCTCTTTATAATTCCTTCTCCTCTTAGAAGTTTGTCTTAAAAATGGATATATATAGAGTGTATTCCTTTCCTGACTTAGAATCACAGTTAACTTTCGAACAGAACAAGAATGTGGTGAAAGCTTTTGTCCAACTCAGGCTTTATCTCAGCAATTCTGGAGCCTAAGGATATGGCAGTAGTTTATTAGAGTGCCTGCATTTTGGAATTTCCATAGCTTTGGATTTATGTGAGATTCATTTACAGTGAAACCTGGCTATCTGAAGACCCTCATCTTGATATGGAACTGTGTCCCAGGTTTTTTTGGGAGTTCCGTCATGTCTGCCGCAATAAACTGATGATATAATGAATTGAAATGTTATAAAAAACACAGAGGATGCAAAGGAACTTTATACACTTTCATTGCATAAATATTGCATATTTATAGGATATTCCATAAACCAGCAGCTAATACAACATGCTTCCTAATGTCTATAGAATTTATCATAATTTCTCATAGTAATCTCAACATATCAACAAGTGGTTCAAAACATCTGTTGCTACATTTTTCAGAGTTTATTATGGGACTGGATGAAGCAAAGTTAATTTCCTAGAAATAGCCCTCAGTAGGTCCANTATAGGATATTCCATAAACCAGCAGCTAATACAACATGCTTCCTAATGTCTATAGAATTTATCATAATTTCTCATAGTAATCTCAACATATCAACAAGTGGTTCAAAACATCTGTTGCTACATTTTTCAGAGTTTATTATGGGACTGGATGAAGCAAAGTTAATTTCCTAGAAATAGCCCTCAGTAGGTCCAGGTTTCAGGTGTGCGTGAGGTAGCTTTGATCTAGAATCAGGATATGTGTCCTCTATTTTTTTTTTTTTTCCTAATAGTCACCTTCTAGAACTGAGACAAGGAGACCCAAAGTGTTTGAGGTGGTTTCTGACAACATGGAGTTTTAGGTGGCACAGAAGGGAAAAAAGCTTTCCTTTGCAAATTCACCATGATACATGCACTTCTTTTGGGTAAATTTGAAATTTTTTATACTTAGTATTTAGCATATAGACGACTTTATTGTGTATAGGGATCAAGAAGTAAGTGACACAAACTTCCTTGCCTCTAATATTCAATTAAGAATCTGAATATTAGTGCAGGGCTTTCACCTTGGGATTATGTGCTGGTTTAGGTTGTGCTAAGAGGTATAAACACTTGACACTGTGTGTGCTGGGTCTCCTGATTTGGGTGCTTATTTTGTTGGGGTATAAAAAAGGGTTGTGTTGTGTGGGGCCCAAAGAGTTAAGTCTCAAAGAAGTTCTCAACAACATTTTTCTGGAATAAGATGTTCAGCATTCTTAAGTACTATCAATCAGAAGATGCAAAAACATCCCTATTCATGTATTCAAATAGTATTTTTAAACCAAGATATATTCAATATCACTTTATTTCTTCTTTTCTTGAGGTGAGAAACTATAGCAATATTTTGTTTTGAAAATTACCAATACTCCTTTAAACCAAGTCCCTTTTAGATATGGATAGGATCAGGCTTTCTTAGCTAAAATCACTTATACCATAATAGAATATCCCCAATAAGGGCATAATAAAGTATTTTCAATATGTGAGCTCTACTGTATTTTGGAAGCAAGCTGCCTACACATTAAGTATAGAATTATACCTTGACCATCCCCATTTTGGTGTAAAATGTCATCACTGTATAGTCAGATGAGTATAACAGAGCAATGTTAGGTCAGGATTTTAGATAAGATAATCATTTCAATACAGTTTTTTCTTTTAAAAGCCATATACTTTTTTAAGAACCCAATTAAATCTGTGGGCATGCTCATTAGTAAAATGAACATATAAGCATACATAGTCTTGCACATAATTTCAGGACCTTCACTGATTTTCTGATGCCTATTTGTGTATCTCTTTATAGGTTAAGAAGCCGTGGCCTAATTTCTATGGCTTTCTTTATTCCAACACTCTAGAAATGACTCATTATGAGTCCTCAGGTCTCTGATTCTAGAGACTGAACATTGTCAGTGAACATGGTTTCCAATGAAACTTCTGAATATTATGCTTCATTATATATTCAGTCAGCTTTAATTCTGCCCCAGATACAAGGCTGAAAATGTGGCAATTCTATTGGAAATTTATACCTAACTCTAAAATTTGTGGTGCATTTCTCCTTTGTGTTATCAATATTCTGTTTTTCTCACCTTCCCTTCATACTCAGTTCAGTGGGTTATGTTTTGTCTTCTTCCCAGAAGAAGGTTATTTCCCAAGTGTAATTGATTGGTTTGGTGGTATCGGTAGACTGATTGAAATCCAGGCCAGTCTCCTGGCCAGTCATGGCCTTGGTGCCGTGGCCTTGGCCTATTATAACTATGATGACCTGCCTTTTTGAGTGGAGAAAGTAGATTTGGAATATTTTGAGGAAATTGTCAACTTTGTCCTGAGACATCGTAAGGGAAATTTTGTCTTTTTAATTGGTTTCAGTCCCTAGTTTTCAATTATCATGATATTCTATGACTTCTTTTAACTTCCAAGTGTGATTCACCCTCAGTGAACTTGAAATTCTATTCACATGATTTATTTTGCATCCTATGTCTTCAGCTCAGAAAGATGAAATACATAGTCTGTGTCCTTCACGGAATCAAAGGCATTGGCTTTGGATTCAGACATAAATGGCTTTCACTTCTGGCTCCATACCATCTGGTTGTGGGAATTTGGGCAGGTTGCTAAGAACCTCTAATCCTCATTTTCTTCATCTGTTAAAAAATATTGTAATGCCACTACTTCACAAGGTTATTCTGAGAATTAAAGGGAATACTAAAAGCCAAGTCTTATTAGAGTAACTGACAACACTAAACACTCAATAAATCTGATGAATTATTATTATTATCACCTTCTCTGATAATTATTAAATCACCATACTTAACCAGGTAGAAAATCTGTATTTATTTGAATAGAGGGTCTGAATTTTTAGTTACTTGACACGTCTTAAACATAATGCTGTAGTACTTTCTAACCCACGTAACTTCTGAAAATTTTACAATGTGCTTTGCTGCTTGCTGTAAGAGAGTTGATGCATTTTAGCCCTTATTTATTGTTAATATCTTTTTCTTAATAAGAATTAATTTATGAATTAAGACTCTGTATTACATCCTTTTTCATATAAGGATCATCAAAATATGGTCAGAATTGCCATTGTAAGATGAGCAACAATTGCTGACAATCTACTGAAGTGCTGAATTTTTAAATAGCTATTTCTGATGAATATAATGGAATTGTCCTCGAATTATCTAATAGGCATTGTTATCATTGTGCTAGTCCTCTTGTTGGCTTAAATAAGGATTTAAGAGGTTATGCAATTCTGTTTCTCACTCTTTTAACTTCCATCCGCTTGTAGGTGCTGGTGACTTTTCTATCATTGTTTCCACCAATTTACATAGATAGCTGTTGGGGTCCTTTAACTACGGGACCTGGTGTCCGGAAGCGACAGTAAGAAAGTGAAAGAGAGAGAGAGAGAGGCTGATACTCCCTGGTTTATGCAGAGAACCAATAAAGCTCTTGACACAGGACTTGCATCTCTCATGAAGGCACCATGTACCCTCTCAAAGTGGGGTGAAGGCCCAGGGCGCCTTCTCGAGAGAGTCATAGAAGCCCGGGCAGGAGAGTAAGCAAGATGGGTCTCTGTGCTCCAAAGAATCAACTGAGGAGAGAGAGAGAGAGAGAGAGAGAGAGAGAGAGAGAGAAAGAAAGAAAGATAGACAGACAGGCACGGGGACCCAAGCTCTGATGGAGCAAAGGTGCTTTAATGATTTCTCTGTGAGTATATAAAGGCTGTGGTACAAGAAGTTTCTTTCCACAATGATAAAGATCAGAAAACCAAATTTACAGCAACTGTCACCAAGGGAACAAGGGATTAATAATGGTCATAAGGTCAGGAGACAATCCATATCTCAAGAAAGTGGATTGAGACTAAGCAGTTTTGTCATAAAGAGAATGTTTACTGAAGGAGATTCAAGCCTGTCTCACACAGTGACCTCAGTTCCTGGGAACAGCGTGCTGTTCCGCTTAAAAAGAAACAAAGGACTTGTGAGAAACAGCATGTAGGAATCCTGTAAATATTCCCTGATAGCTAGCTAGTTAGTGACTAAGCCAGGCCTGGAAACCAGATCTCTTTCCTAAGCTGTAAGTATTTTTTATTAAACCTGCTTCACACTGTCTGTTCCTCAGAAGGCTAGACCTCAGATATTTCAATTCCTTGGAAGTCTTGTTTCTCCATCTGTTGATTTGAAGTGTCTTCCAAAGGTCTCTAAATTCCCTGATCCAAAATTTGGTGGCAGAAGTTGTAATAAGAGTTAGTGTTCCACCAAAGGCCAGAAATAAATTAAATAAAGCCTGCATATCTATCTGAGTCACCATTTTGTTGTTGTTGCTCATCCGTGATATACTGGCTTTACTTTATTTTCCATGGCCAAATCCATTCTGAATTCTCATCTCTCCTGCCATACCTGTGACTCTGTATATTTTATATTGACATAGAATTTCAGAACTTGAAAGGTTTTTTGAAACCAAATTGGGAGTGAGGGTGGAAGGTCAAGCTACTTCTCTTACTATGCAGGGTAGAAAATGGAGAGTACATATGACTCATTCAATTTGTTTCATTTTTCCCTTTGCTGTAAGAACTTCTCACATTTCTGTCAACTAGATACAAATAGTATATTCATTCATATTTTTCTAAATAATAAGAAAAAACCCAAACATTACTTAATAAAATTTTTTTTTCTAAGAAAACCTAGGGAATCAATATGACTTTAGAAGAAATGTGACTCCCTGAATCTATCCTTGCATGGGGTCAGTGCTCAAGCAGGATGAAGNTAGATACAAATAGTATATTCATTCATATTTTTCTAAATAATAAGAAAAAACCCAAACATTACTTAATAAAATTTTTTTTTCTAAGAAAACCTAGGGAATCAATATGACTTTAGAAGAAATGTGACTCCCTGAATCTATCCTTGCATGGGGTCAGTGCTCAAGCAGGATGAAGGCTTTATTTTGCATTATTTTTTTTTTTAATAAAAGATCTTTAACTCCTTCTTCCTTTTTTTTTTTTTTTTTCTCTCCCATACCAACTAGGAGTTGTATATTCTACCCTCATAAATAGCTCATGGACACGTTTCCTTTTTATCACCACCAGTAATAAAAAAAAAAAAGGCAACTTCTTTCTTGCCTGTACCATTGCAGTAGGCTTGACTTTTTTGCCTCCATTTTTGCAAGTCAGAGTTACAAGACTAGGTTTTTCCAGAGCACAGTTATTTTACTCACTTGCTTAACAGTCTCTCAATTTACTACAGGATAAAGGTCAGGATTCCTAACATCTTTAATAAAGTTTTTCATAATCTGACTTATGTATGTGTGTGTGTATGGTTAGTTGCTCAGTCATGTCTGACTCTTTGCAACCCCTTGGACTGTAGCCCTCCAGGCTTCTCTGACCATGGGGATTCTCCAGGCAATAATACTGGAGTGAGTTGCCATGCCCTTCTCCAGGGGATCTTCCCAACCCAGGGATCGAACCCAGGTCTCCCGCCTTGCAGACAGATTCTCCCACTTGAGCCACCAGGGAAGCCCAAGAACACTGGAGTGGGCAGCCTATTCCTTCTCCAGGGGATCTTCCCAACCCAGGAATCAAGCCAGGGCCTTCTGCATTGCAAGTGGATTCTTTACCACTTGTGCCTTATCTTACGCATCTCTTTAAAATTTCTCCTGATTCTCCACTGTGTAAGGAAGAGAGTCAAAGCTGCTTATTAGCATGTTCTTTCAACCATTCCCTGTCAAGCTGCTGTTTTCCTTTCCAGCCTTATTTTACTACTTCCTGTTTTATACTTTAAACTCAAGTAGTAAAGAACTACTGTGGTCCCCTGAATGCACTGCTCCTGAGTTTTAGCAGGTGTTCTTCCCATGGCGAATCCACTAGGAATGCTTTGGCTATGTTTTCAGAAAAGTCACTGAGGGTGGCTTAAGCAGCATCAACATAGGGCATTTTATTTTCTCATGTAACAGACCTGGAGATAGGTGTTTCCAGCTTTAGTTTGGAGACTCAGAGGAGTTTCTGAACAAGGAGACTAGACTGACATTTCTGTAATTTCTGGCTTTCTCCTCAAGATCACAAGATGGCTGTGGCATTTCAGCCACTAAATTAACATGCCAGCATTATAAGCAGGAAAAAATGGTCAGGAAACTTGGCTTACTCCTCATGATTCTATTCTATTTTATATCGGGGGAAAAAGCTGAGATCGTAGGTAAAATTTACTGTCTTTCCAGGAGCAGCTTGAAAAGGATGTAGCAAAGGTGAATGGATTCACATCCATCGGAATTTATCTTTTGAGACTAGATACATTGCTGTGCCCTAAAAAAACAAGGCCATGTTAGTTTTAAAACTGTGGAGACTGGCCCCTATCTAGGCAGCTAACAGTGTCTGCTACACTTAGCATAGAATTCCATTTCTTCTTGTTTGCTCTAATTTTTTTTTAACATAAATACTCAACTTATAGCCCATTTCTACTGAGAATCTTTTTTTTTCTTAATTTTTATTGGAGTATAGTTAGTTTACAGCATTGTGTTAGTTTCAGAAAACACAGCAAAGTGAATCAGTTATGCATATACATATATGCACTTTTTTTTCAGATTCTTTTCCCATTTAGGCCACTAGGCAGTAATGAGTAGTATTCCCTGTGCTATACAACAGGTTCTTATTAGCTGTTTATTTTACATATAGTTATGTCTGATTCTGCATTCTTGCCTATGTACATTATTTTATCATAGAATTTATGCTGCTGCTGCTGCTAAGTCACTTCAGTCATGTCCAACTCTGTGCAACTCCCCATAGATGGCAGCCCACCAGGCTCCCCGTCCCTGGGATTCTCCAGGCAAGAACACTGGAGTGGGTTGCCATTTCCTTCTCCAATGCATGAAAGTGAAAAGTGAAAGTGAATAGGTGGAAAGAAGCAGACAATCTCTTCATTTGGTGGTGAGTTCCTTTATAAAAAATTATGCCTTTTTTCCCTCTGTGTCCTCCCAGTGATTGTACAGGGTAGATGATCTAAAGTGCTTGCCAGGTTTGATGGCTGACAATGAAAGAGGAAGCTAAGCCAAGCCTTTTTTCTGAAACCTTTTCCAGAGGAGAAACCTTTCCCGGAGGAGAAAACTTTTCCGGAGGAGAAACCTTTTGGGGAAATCAAAGCAAGTCTACAATCCTCTATTCAAGTTTCCATGTTCTGTTCTACTAAACTCATCATTTTCACTCAGTCTTTTCCTACAGAGCACCCTTTCCTCTGAACTTTTAGATAGCTCAGAATTAGTACAACAAAGTTTATTAATCAATTTTATGCTGGCTAATATTATTTACAGTAAGTACATGCCTTTTTTCTCTCTATTTTTTCTTGTAACACACATTTTAATTGAAGTATAGTTGATTTACAGTGCTATGGTTTCAAGTATACTACATAATTATTTGATACTTTTATCATGTCTTTTTCTTATTTTCCCTTCTACATTTTTTTTAAGGGAATTTAAAATAGCATCTAACACAACCCATAGTATTCAGTCAGTAAGAGACATATTCTTGAAGGAGTCATCTCCTTGGACATTAGTTATGTATTCCAAAGCTCTAGAACTGGGCATTAGTTGGGATTAGTACTTGCTTTGTTTCCACCAGCCACTGAAGTTGGTTGATAGAAATGGTAGGGTTTTGCTAAATGATGGATGGAATCAATATTTCATTTATATTATTTTCAGGTCTGTTTACCTGAAACAAATAGACCTCCAGATATTTCTCTGCCCAGGTGGGTTTAATCAAGATTATCAGAGAACTGCAATCTGGTGTTTCAGCCATGAAGAGCCACATGCAAGTCTCCACACAGCAAGGGAAAGGGAGTGCTTTTATGGAGGGGAAAAGGAAGTTGGGGGTTAGGAGGGGAAGACCTATAGTAAATAAGACTCTGTGGCTTTTCATTGGCTGAATCCTGGCCAAGAAAGGAGTCTTCCTCCAGCTGGACTCTGTTACAGGGTATGAGAGCTCCCCTTTCTGGTCTCCCAATTTTACTTAATTGAGGTTTCTTTATTAATTTTTTGCATTTCCCACTTTAGATCAAGATCTTTCTCTGAAAGCATCACTGATCGAGTCAGGTTTTCTAGTTTCAGCAGCCACTTGTTCTTCAATGCCAAGAAGGACCTTTCCTTGGTGTAATGTCTCACATTGGAGGGCAGGTGTTGGAAACCAGTTGAGGTCCCATGCAAGTAACAAGGAGGGACAACTATCTAGCATTTTCATCTAAAATCCATATGTTATCAAGATCATCTAAAGCATTATGTCATCACCAAAAGTTGACAAACATCCAGGGACTTCCCTCATGATCCAAATAAGACTCTGCCCTTCCACTGTCATGGGCAATGAGTTTGATCTCTGGTAGGAGAACTAAGATCCCACATACAGCATAGCACAGCCAAACAAAACAAAAAAGCAAAAACATGAAAAGAGAGTTCCTTGGATTGCAAGGAGATCCAACCAGTCAATCCTAAAGGAAATCAGTCCTGAATATTCATTGGAAGGACTGATACTGAACCTGAAACTCCAATACTTTGGCCACCTGATGTGAAGAACTGATTCATTGGAAAAGACCCTGATTCTGGGAAAGATTGAAGGCAGGAGGAGACGGAGATGACAGAGGATAAGATGGTTGGATGGCCTACTCAATGGACATGAGTTTCAGTAAGCTCCAGGAGTTGGTGATGGGCAGGGAAGACTGGCGTGCGGCAGTCTGTGGGGTTGCAGAGAGTCGGACACAACTGAGTGACTGAACTGACTGAAAAAAAGTTACCAAACTTCCAATAGGTCTAGTCTAAATATCTTGGGAAAGCTGTCTCATCAGATATCATCTGCTTCAGTTCTGGGAAATTTTTGCTTTCAGGTCACTAGATGATATGCAGGTCTAGTCAGGGTTTGATACTTTCTTTATATGTGTCATGCAAATTCAAGAGTCTCTTCCTTGGGGTTTGGTGCACAAGGGCCTTCCTGTGAAGCTGAAGAGAGCTTTCTTCTGGAAGGGTCTTTTTCAATAGATGAAATCTCCAGGTTGCACAATGTGAATCATAAAATCCTTGTGTCCTAAGAAGACACTGTGAAAAGATTACTCTACCAAAATGTGATTATTATTAATAGAAGCAATTTGTGTGCATTAGTTGCTTAGTCGCATCTGACTCTTTGTGACCTATGGACTCTAGCCTGCCAGGCTCCTCTGTCCATGGGATTCTCCAGGCAAGAATATTGGAGTGGGTTGACAGTTCTTTCTCCAGGGGATAGTCCCAACCCAGGGACTGAGATGTCTCTTAAGTGGCAGGAGGAAACAAACTACACGTGTTACTCTTTTCCCTTTTCTATACAAAATTAAAAGGAGGTTTATCTTAAAATTCTGTGTTGCCATGATGACACCTGGTTCCACCTGAACTTTTATCAAACCTTGAGCTAACCAATGAGTTTTTCCTATGGAAATGTTTTTCTTAAGCTATGTTAAAGAACTGTGTATTTACCCTAGGCTCTGTCTTTCTCCAAATCAATTCCGCTTAAGACTCAGAACCAATAGGGGCTCAACAAACCAGTATGTTTTACCCATACATTGTTCTCCTAATCTATGTTAATGAAACTATATGTTTACTTGGAAACCTGCCTTTCTTCAAGATACATGTCAATCAATTTATGCCCCAGGACAGCTCACCTTGTGCCAATGTTGTCTCAAAAATGCATGTTGTGGGTGAAGGCCTGGTACCAGTCTTTGAGTTTTGAGAATTCCCTTTCTCTAATTAGCAGCCTGCTAGTAGCTATATAATATCTGGCTAAAGACTTGCAGGGGGGCACTCTTTCTGTCCGCTTCTGAAGTCTATGTCAGAAGCTTTCTCTATCTCTTTTATGCTTTAATAAAACTTTATTACACAAAAGCTCTGAGTGATCAAGCCTTGTCACTGGCCCTGGATTGAATTCCTCTCTCCTGGAGGCCAAGAATCCCGGCATCTTTCATGGTTCCACAACAACCTTTCAGGGTTGAACTCAAGTCTTCTACATTGGAGTCATATTCTTTTCTATCTGAGCCACCAGGAAAGCCCAGAAGCAATTAGGCTTTTGCAATATTGGAATATCTCTTCTTTTATTGGCTGTGGGTCAAAAGAAGCAGCAGCCAAATTCATTAAGTGTTCTTTGACTAGAGTAAGAGTTGATGGGTTCCAAAAGGTATGTATCTGAGATTCAGAAGGACAAATGACAACGTTTTTGGTCAAAGTACTTACAGAGTTTTCACTAGTTTTGCTACTTGACTTAATAATGCCACTAATGTGTTCAACTAAGTCAAAGGATTGAGGGCAGAAAGTACAATAAAATGTATAAAACCAGCCAAACAGTACAGACTTATCAAAGCACTTGGCCAGTAAAATAGGTTCCTTGATCACTATGAAGTTCAAGTGGGGATAAGGTAAGGATAATCTTTTCTGGAAGGATGTTAGCCACAGAAAAGGCGGTAGCCCATCTGTAAGGGAAGGCCACAGTCCAGTGTGAAAATATACAGACAATGGCTAAAACATACTTATATCCATGAGATGCAAAAAGTTATATGAAAGCCATTTGCCAGACCTTGAATGGTCCATTAGGTATTTAATAATGTCTGGGAGCAGTATGAATAGGTTTCCATAGGTTGTGTTTTGGACAGGTGGGACAAGCGAGGTGTGCATTTTTTTGTGGCTTAGTTGATATTTTCCCACAGTATTGACCCATGAATGCCGTCATTTTGTCAGTAGATCAACAGTTTAATGCATTTACAGTGGTGAGGAATTGGAATTTTAGAGTCTTTGGTAGGATGGGTTGTCATTTGGTCTAAACCAGAGCTTTCTCTTTTTATCAAACCAACAGTTGTTGAATTTCCAATCTTGTTTTTCCTTTTCTGAGGTCAATTGGTGGGCTTCTCTAACAAGTTTTCTGAAGTTATCATTTAGGGAAATAAAACTTTGGACCATAACAAAGTTTTAGCTACCGCTGGTTGCTTTAAAACTGGTTTTTGTGTATATATGTGTGTGTATGTAGATATCACAAGGTGATTTCCTTAGCCTTCACAGAGTAAGATTTAGAATGTTCACAGAATCTTAATAATAGCTAAGGCAGCAGGCAAAAATTCCTAAACAATGAAGCCATTTAAATTTTTGTTGTGGCTGGAAGTGTGGAAGCCAGGTCTTCTACAATGTTCCAAAATCATGAGCTTCTCCAAAAGCACATCTGCTATCAGTATAAATGTTGCCAGTTTTGCCATTGGCTCATGTAATAGTGTATAATTCAGCCTGTTGGGCTAAAGTAGCCATATGTAAAGATGCTGCCTTAACATCAAAAAGAGTTGAAGTAGCTTACCCAGCACAGCACCTTTTATATAAGAACGATGAGAGTGAACCATGAGAGGTCAGTATTACTCAGAGGATTTGCCTGTAGATCATCAGGACCAGTCAGGAGGTGATCTCTCCATGTTATCTGTCAAAAGGGACTTCTTCAATGATGGAGAGGTGAAGAACAGCAAGGTTGAGCTTAATACAACGTGGAAGAGTTATGTGAGGAACAATTAACAGAAACACTTCACAGGGGGTGAGGTGGCTGACTGAGAAACATTGAGAGTGATGAAAATTCAGGAAAGCTTCTAATACATAAAGTACAAAAACAGTTAAAGGGGATTCCATGATGATTTTCTCAGTGGTCTTAACTGAAAGAGCAGGGGCCTAATGAAAGAGCAGCTCCGGCCATCAACAGAAAATTGGATTAAAGATTTACTGAGCATGGCCCTGCCCATCAGAACAAGACCCAGTTTCCCCCTCAATCAGTCTCTCCCATCAGGAAGCTTCCATAAGCCTCTTATCCTTCTCCATCAGAGGGCAGACAGACTGAAAACCACAATCACAGAAAACTAACCAATCTGATCACATGGACCACAGCCTTGTCTAACTCAATGAAACTATGAACCATGCCATATAGGGCCATCCAAGGTGGATGGGTCATGGTGAAGAGTTCTGACAGAATGTAGTCCACTGGAGAAGGGAATGGCAAACCACTTCAGTATTCTTGCCTTGAGAATCCCATAAACAAATGAAAAGGCAACATGATAAGAGGACTCTGAAAGATGAACTCTCCAGGTCAGTAGGTGCCCAATCTGCTCTTGGAGATCAGTGGAGAAATAACTCCAGAAAGAATGAAGAGACAGAGCCAAAGTAAAAACAACACTGAGTTGTGGATGAGACTGGTGATGGAAGTAAAGTCCAATACTGTAACGCACAATATTGTATAGGAACCTGGAATGTTAGGTCCATGAATCAAGGCAAACTGGAAGTGGTCAAACAGGAGCTGGCAAGAGTGAAAGTTGACATTTTAGGAATCAGTGAGCTGGACTGGAATGGGTGAATTTACTCAGATGACCATTATATCTACTACTGTGTGCAAGAATCCCTTAGAAGAAATGGAGTAGCCATCATAGTTAACAAAAGAGTATGAAATGCAGTACTTGATGCAATCTCAAAAATGACAAAGTGATCTCTGTTTGTTTCCAAGGCAAACCATTCAATATCACAGCAATTCATGTCTATGCCCCAACCAGTAATGCTGAAGAAGCTGAAGTTGAACAGTTTTAGGAAGACTTACAAGACCTTCGAGAACTAACATCCCCAAAAGATGTTCTTTTCATTATAGGGGACTGGAATGCAAAAGTAGGAAGTCAAGAAATCCCTGGAGTAACAGGCAAATTTGGTCTTGGAATACAGAATGAAACAGGGCAAAGGCTAATAGAGTTTTGCCAAGAGAACTCACTAGTCATAGCAAACATCCTCTTTCAACAACACAAGAGAAAACTCTACACATGGACATCACCAGATGGTCAATACCAAAATCAGATTGATTATATTCTTTGCAGACAAAGATGGAGAAGCTCTATACAGTCAACAAAAACAAGACCAGGAGCTGACTGTGGCACAGATCGTGAACTCTGAATTACTGCCAAATTCAGACTTAAATTGAAGAAAGTAGGGAAAACTACTAGACCATTCAGGTATGACCTAAATCAAATCCCTTATGATTATACAGTGGAAGTGAGAAATAGATTCAAGGGATTAGATCTGATAGACAGAATGCCTGATGAACTATGGACAGAGGTTCATGACATTGTATAGGAAGCAGTGATCAAGACCATCCCCCCAAAAAATAAATGCAAAAAGGCAAAATGGTTGTCTGAGGAGGCCTTACAAATAGCTATGAAGAAGAGAAGTGAAAAGCAAAGGAGAAAAGGGAAGATATACTCATTTGAATGCAGAGTTCTAAAGAATAGCAAGGAGAGATAAGAAAGCCTTTCTCAATGATCAGTGCAATGAAATAGAGGAAAACAATAGAAAGGGAAAGACTAGAGACCTCTTCATGAAAATTAGAGATACCAAGGGAATATTTCATGCAAAGATGGTCACAATAAAGGACAGAAATGGTTTGGACCTAACAGAAGCAGAAGATATTAAGAAGAGGTGGCAAGAATACACAGAAGAACTATCCAAAAAAGATCTTCACAACCCAGATAATCACAATGGTATGATCACTCACCTAAAGCCAGGCATTCTGGAATGTGAAGTCAAGTGGGCCTTAGGAAGCATCACTACGAGCAAAGCTAATGGAGGTGATTGAATTCCAGTTGAGCTATTTCAAATCCTAAAAGATGATACTGTGAAAATGCTGCACTCAGTATGCCAGCAAATTTGGAAAACTCAGCAGTGGCCACAGGACTGGAAAGGTCAGTTTTCATTCCAATCCCAAAGAAAGGCAAAGCCAAAGAATGCTCAAACTACCACACAATTGCACTCATCTCACATGCTGCAAAGTAATGCTCAAAATTCTCCAAGTCAAGCTTCAACAGAACATGAACCATGAACTTCCAGATGTTCAAAACTGGATTTAGAAAAGGCAGAGGAACCAGAGATCAAATTGCTTCCATCTGTTGGATCATCAAAAAAGCAAGAGAGTTCCAGGAAAACATCTATTTCTGCTTTATTGACTATGCCAAAGCCTTTGACAGTGTGGATCACAACAAACTCTGGAAAATTCTCCAAGAGATTGGAATACCAGACCACCTGACCTGCCTCCTGAGAACTCTGTATGCAGGTCAAGAAGCAAAAGTTAGAAGTGGACATGGAACAACAGACTGGTTCCAAAGCAGGAAAGGAGTACATCAAGACTGTATATTGTCACCCTGCATTTTTTTTTTCTTTTTTCTTTTCCTATCCTTTTTTATTTTATTATTTTATTTTTATTTTTTCTGTCTCAGGTATACATGAGTTCCCAATCTTGAAGCTCCCCACCTCCCCACCCTGCTTATTTAACATCTATGCAGAGTACATCATGAGAAATGTTGGACTGGATGAAACACAAGCTGGAATCAAGATTTACAGGAGAAATATCAATAACCTCAGATATGTGGATAACACCGCCCTTATGGCAGAAAGTGAAGAAGAGCTAAAGCGTCTCTTGATGAAAGTGAAAGAGGAGAGTGAAAAAGTAGGCTTAAAGCTCAACATTCCAAAAACTAAGGTCATGGCATCTGGTCCCATCACTTCATGGCAAATAGATGGGAAAACAATGGAAACAGTGGCAGACTTTATTTTGGGGGGCTCCAAAATCACTGCAGATGGTGACTGCAGCCATGAAATTAAAAGAACTTGCTTGCTCCTTGGAAAAAAGTTATGACCAACCTAGACAGCATATTAAAAAACAGAGACATTACTTTGCCAACAAAGGTCTGTCTAATCAAAGCTATGGTTTTTCTAGTAGTGATGTATGGATGTTAGAGTTGTACTGTAAAGAAGGCTGAGTGCTGAAGAATTGATGCTTTTGAATTACAATGTTGGAGAAGACTCTTGAGAGTCCCTTGGACAGCAGAGAGATCTAACCAGTCCATCCTAAAGGAAATCAGTCCTGAATATTCATTGGAAGGACTGATGCTGAAGCTGAAACTCCAATACTTTGGCCACCTATATGAAGAACTGACTCATTTGAAAAGACCCTGATGCTGAGAAGGATTGAAAGCAGAAGGAAAAGGTGACGGCAGAGAATGAGATGGTTGGCGGCATCACTGAGTCAATGGATGTGAATTTGTGTAAACTCCAGGAGTTGGTGACGGACAGGGAAGCCTGGAGTGCTGCAGTTCATGGGGTCACAAAGAGCTGGACATGACTCTAAGGCAAGGCTGGTGTCACTATGTGACAGGATCCAGCTGCTGGCTAGAATACCCTATGGGTCAGTGGTGTTCCTTGTGTTTTGGGGTGAGTGTCCCAAGGGCATCTCCTTCCTTTTCAAAAAAGGCAAAAGGGCATCTGATCATTGGAATGCCCCAGGGGAGGTGAGTTCATCAAGCTCTCTTTTAAGGCCTTAGAAGCTATGTCCTCTGGTTTTTCCTCTTTAAATTGGGGTGGTGTTGTTATTCTTGAATAAAACACAAAGAGATTTGGCCATAAGAGATGTGTTGTTTATTACCTGGAGATTCTGGGTGAACATCCATCCTGGGTCCTAAGTTTTCTCACAGGTCAAGTAGAAATATTAGAAAGACTAGTACAAGGGATAATGAGGTCTTGAGTCTTGCAGTCTTCCATTAAGGGCTTCTTTAGTTAAAAGGTATTGATTAATTCCAGAAAGAGGTTTTGAAGGACCTATCTGAGTCATGATGGGAGGTGTGCTGTAAATTTTGCCAGGGTCAGTTACAGATTTTTGTCCATAGGAAAGTGGTAGCTAATTCAATAGAACAACTAATCAGTGTTTTGAGAATCAGCTCTAGGACTCAGAGCTGAAGCAATGAAAAGATGTCAGAGGGTCATTTAATTTACGTGATTGGTTATTTTGATGACTACTGTCAAATGCTAGAATTATTTTCCCTTTTTGGGATAAAGAAATTCTGGCATGACGCTTATCTAAGAAGTCTCGACCTAATAAATGGATAAAGGCAGAAGAGCTAAGGAGAAAAGGGTGTGTATCTCTCAAAGGGCCTAAACTAAAGGGAATAGGTTCAGAGACAGGAAGCTCTTTGAGGTTCACTAGAGACCCTGTATTTGAATTGTTTTAGTACTCCGAGGCAAGGGCTACTTTATAGTAGTGGTGCTGAGCACCAAGATTGTGGTTCTGGTGTTACATAGAACAGGAAGTGACCCATCCCCAATCTGAGGAAATGTTTCTCCCATTCTATTAAGAGGGAAGGTGGGAAAGAGCCCCTATAGTCTCCCCCAAACCCTATTATTGAGAACTGGGAGAACATTAGAAAGACTGGCTAGAGGGCAGAAGGTGTTTAAAACTAGGAGGGTTTTGGTTTTCATTTAGGGACTGTCATTTGATGGAGTTTAAGAATCTCGGTGGCCTTTCATTTTGGTGACTCATTTAGAGTGTGAGAGAGAGAGTCTGCCAGATTAACTAAACTCTGGAGTGGAAAATTCTAGTTTCCCATTCCATCTTGGTTCTTTTTACTAGAAAGGAAATGTTCTGGTTTAGTCCATTAATAAACAAAGTTAAAAGCTATCTGGGTGGAATCAACCTTTAAAAGATCAGAATTTTCTTTTAAAATAATCTGAAGTTGATTGTAATAGTCATGAGCAGATTCATCAGGTTTTCATGTAAAAAGTCTGAATGTTGTTCCAATTAACAGGCTTTGAAAAAGTCACCTAGCAATTGCCCAGACTTGATCAGGTAAGCTACTGGTTGGCATCTGTGTTGTAATCTTAGGTGTTGATGGAAATAATCAGTAAACTACTTGTAATAGGAATAGAAAAGAGTTTTGTTTGAGCCAAACTGAGGACTATAACCCAGGAGACAACCTCTCAGATTATTCTGAGAAACTGCTTGGTTGAAAAATGGTTTTTAGCATAGCTATATTCTTTATCAGAACAAAGAACATACATCAAACATGGCAGGGGTATATTCCTTCAAATTTCCAAAATAGACAGACTTAGTATATATAGAGTGAGACAGTAGGACCTCGTGTCTGGGAAGGGAAACATCTTCCAGGGAGTGTTAATATGGATGTCTTAAGAAGGGAGTTTTTCCCCTTATCTTCAAAACAGACATTCTTTACCTTGATGGTTAAAGCAGGTGTGCTGTGTATGTATAACAAACTATTTTAATTCACACAAAGTTCAGGCTGCTGTGTATAAGCCAAAATTACTTCCCCATGCCTCAATGTCCGAAAATTGTCTCCATCAGAGGGAAATTTCAGGATTTTCCCATTTGGGGGTTTTCATCTAATCCTGGGCTTGTTCTTTATCGACAAGCATATGAAACTAGCAGGTGTAAGTTACAAAAACAAGATTGACAATTTGAATAACAATGTTAAATTTTTCACAAAATTTGTGAGGATCTTCGGTTATTTTGGGAAAATCTTTGACTATGACTCACAGTTCAGCTTTAGTTCAGGAAATATAAATGAAGGCTCTGTATCCTCAAAAGGCTTAGTTTTAAAGGGACTAGCTTTGATAAAAGACTCCCTTCTTATGTCATCCATGTTAATACTCCCTGGAAGATGTTTCCCTTCCCAGACACCAGGTCCTTGAACAGCAAGGAGATCAAACCATTCAATCCTAAAGGAAATCAGTACTGAATATTCACTGGACAGACTGATGCTGAAGCTGAAACTCCAATACTTTGGCCACCTGATGTGAAGAACTGTCTCATTGGAAAAGACACTGATGCTGGGAAAGATTGAAGGCAGGAGGAGAAGGGGACGACAGAGGATGAGATGGTTGGATGGCTTTACCAACTTGATGGACATGAGTTTGAGCAAGCTCCGGGAGTCAGTGATGGACAGGAAGGCCTAGCATGCTGCAGTCCATGGGGTTGCAGACACAACTGAGCGACTAAACTGAACTGAGTTTTGATAAGTTTAGAGGGAAAAGGTGGGGAGGGTTTCAGGCAAAAAGAAAATTAAGTGAGAGAATTAGTGTAGAAAAATTGAGGGTATAGAGGCAATGTAGGTGGCATTGAAGGAAAGAAGGAAGGTGGTGCCTAGGGCAGAGCCTGGGCATGAGGAGGTGAGGGAGGGAGACAAGAGGGCATCAGAGGCAGCTTCTGTGCATGCTACATCGCCTCAGTCAAGCCCGACTCTTTGTGACCCTATGGGCTATAGCCCGCCATGCTCCTCTGTCCATGGGCTTCTCCAGGCAAGAATACTGGAGAGGGTTGCTGAACACTCCTCCAGGGGATCTTACTGACCCAGGGATCGAACCTGTGTGTTTACATCTCCTGAATTGGCAGGCGGGTTCTTTACCACTAGCACCACCTGGGAAGCCCCCATCAGAGTCACAGCTCAGACAAAGAAGCCAAAGAAGAACCTGAGGTTTCAGGCATCATTTTATCTTTTTAAAATAGCTCATTTGCCTTGCTTAATCTTAAAGTCTTATTTTGCAGAAAGGCAGTTTTAGACTTCTGATAATGTTGGGAAGTCTCTGTGGATGAAAAATTAATCAACAGTTGATCTTCAGGAGAAATAGAAAATTTTACTTAAGCCAACCTGAGGATTATAACCCAGGAGATAGTCTTTCTGAGGACTGTTCTTGTTTAGAAGTCAAAGGCCCAGTTACATACATTCTTGAAACAAAGGATCATACATCAAAATGGCACATTGATGTTTTATGTAAAATTTATCAGAGATACACAGTCCCGACGAGCACTATACAAAACCAGCAATGGGTCACCACGATCTCTTCCAGGATTAGGAAAGGAATGTTATCTTTTAAGGAGTAACATTACTGGTATATGAAGAAGGGAAAAGGTTAATTTTTACAGTCAAGTGGGCATTCCTGCCTTGAGGCAGTCTGGTTAATGGATAATGCAGATGTAAACTGCACATAGGGAGGGCCCGGCTCTGACAGGGAGTATGTGATGCTTTAATTTTCTTGTCTGGACGCAATATCTAACATTTATGCCATCATCCCAAAATAGATTAATAGGCATTTCATTCAGTTCTGAAGATTTTTGCACTATTGTATTCCAGTTTGGTTTTAAGAAAATTAAATTTAGGAATTTCAAAAGTTACCCATAATGGCCACTGATATTCTGAATTGCCTTTGGTTAGATCAGTCCATTAGCATGAGGAAAATAAAGATTTTAAACATAAAATTGACTAGAATCTCAGTACAGGTATGTGTGTGTGCCCTCAAGATATATAGATAACTAGGATACCATTTCTCAGACACTTTTTCTCTAGAATAAAAGAATAATTTTCCAACAGCTTAAACAATTTANTTTATTTTGGGGGGCTCCAAAATCACTGCAGATGGTGACTGCAGCCATGAAATTAAAAGAACTTGCTTGCTCCTTGGAAAAAAGTTATGACCAACCTAGACAGCATATTAAAAAACAGAGACATTACTTTGCCAACAAAGGTCTGTCTAATCAAAGCTATGGTTTTTCTAGTAGTGATGTATGGATGTTAGAGTTGTACTGTAAAGAAGGCTGAGTGCTGAAGAATTGATGCTTTTGAATTACAATGTTGGAGAAGACTCTTGAGAGTCCCTTGGACAGCAGAGAGATCTAACCAGTCCATCCTAAAGGAAATCAGTCCTGAATATTCATTGGAAGGACTGATGCTGAAGCTGAAACTCCAATACTTTGGCCACCTATATGAAGAACTGACTCATTTGAAAAGACCCTGATGCTGAGAAGGATTGAAAGCAGAAGGAAAAGGTGACGGCAGAGAATGAGATGGTTGGCGGCATCACTGAGTCAATGGATGTGAATTTGTGTAAACTCCAGGAGTTGGTGACGGACAGGGAAGCCTGGAGTGCTGCAGTTCATGGGGTCACAAAGAGCTGGACATGACTCTAAGGCAAGGCTGGTGTCACTATGTGACAGGATCCAGCTGCTGGCTAGAATACCCTATGGGTCAGTGGTGTTCCTTGTGTTTTGGGGTGAGTGTCCCAAGGGCATCTCCTTCCTTTTCAAAAAAGGCAAAAGGGCATCTGATCATTGGAATGCCCCAGGGGAGGTGAGTTCATCAAGCTCTCTTTTAAGGCCTTAGAAGCTATGTCCTCTGGTTTTTCCTCTTTAAATTGGGGTGGTGTTGTTATTCTTGAATAAAACACAAAGAGATTTGGCCATAAGAGATGTGTTGTTTATTACCTGGAGATTCTGGGTGAACATCCATCCTGGGTCCTAAGTTTTCTCACAGGTCAAGTAGAAATATTAGAAAGACTAGTACAAGGGATAATGAGGTCTTGAGTCTTGCAGTCTTCCATTAAGGGCTTCTTTAGTTAAAAGGTATTGATTAATTCCAGAAAGAGGTTTTGAAGGACCTATCTGAGTCATGATGGGAGGTGTGCTGTAAATTTTGCCAGGGTCAGTTACAGATTTTTGTCCATAGGAAAGTGGTAGCTAATTCAATAGAACAACTAATCAGTGTTTTGAGAATCAGCTCTAGGACTCAGAGCTGAAGCAATGAAAAGATGTCAGAGGGTCATTTAATTTACGTGATTGGTTATTTTGATGACTACTGTCAAATGCTAGAATTATTTTCCCTTTTTGGGATAAAGAAATTCTGGCATGACGCTTATCTAAGAAGTCTCGACCTAATAAATGGATAAAGGCAGAAGAGCTAAGGAGAAAAGGGTGTGTATCTCTCAAAGGGCCTAAACTAAAGGGAATAGGTTCAGAGACAGGAAGCTCTTTGAGGTTCACTAGAGACCCTGTATTTGAATTGTTTTAGTACTCCGAGGCAAGGGCTACTTTATAGTAGTGGTGCTGAGCACCAAGATTGTGGTTCTGGTGTTACATAGAACAGGAAGTGACCCATCCCCAATCTGAGGAAATGTTTCTCCCATTCTATTAAGAGGGAAGGTGGGAAAGAGCCCCTATAGTCTCCCCCAAACCCTATTATTGAGAACTGGGAGAACATTAGAAAGACTGGCTAGAGGGCAGAAGGTGTTTAAAACTAGGAGGGTTTTGGTTTTCATTTAGGGACTGTCATTTGATGGAGTTTAAGAATCTCGGTGGCCTTTCATTTTGGTGACTCATTTAGAGTGTGAGAGAGAGAGTCTGCCAGATTAACTAAACTCTGGAGTGGAAAATTCTAGTTTCCCATTCCATCTTGGTTCTTTTTACTAGAAAGGAAATGTTCTGGTTTAGTCCATTAATAAACAAAGTTAAAAGCTATCTGGGTGGAATCAACCTTTAAAAGATCAGAATTTTCTTTTAAAATAATCTGAAGTTGATTGTAATAGTCATGAGCAGATTCATCAGGTTTTCATGTAAAAAGTCTGAATGTTGTTCCAATTAACAGGCTTTGAAAAAGTCACCTAGCAATTGCCCAGACTTGATCAGGTAAGCTACTGGTTGGCATCTGTGTTGTAATCTTAGGTGTTGATGGAAATAATCAGTAAACTACTTGTAATAGGAATAGAAAAGAGTTTTGTTTGAGCCAAACTGAGGACTATAACCCAGGAGACAACCTCTCAGATTATTCTGAGAAACTGCTTGGTTGAAAAATGGTTTTTAGCATAGCTATATTCTTTATCAGAACAAAGAACATACATCAAACATGGCAGGGGTATATTCCTTCAAATTTCCAAAATAGACAGACTTAGTATATATAGAGTGAGACAGTAGGACCTCGTGTCTGGGAAGGGAAACATCTTCCAGGGAGTGTTAATATGGATGTCTTAAGAAGGGAGTTTTTCCCCTTATCTTCAAAACAGACATTCTTTACCTTGATGGTTAAAGCAGGTGTGCTGTGTATGTATAACAAACTATTTTAATTCACACAAAGTTCAGGCTGCTGTGTATAAGCCAAAATTACTTCCCCATGCCTCAATGTCCGAAAATTGTCTCCATCAGAGGGAAATTTCAGGATTTTCCCATTTGGGGGTTTTCATCTAATCCTGGGCTTGTTCTTTATCGACAAGCATATGAAACTAGCAGGTGTAAGTTACAAAAACAAGATTGACAATTTGAATAACAATGTTAAATTTTTCACAAAATTTGTGAGGATCTTCGGTTATTTTGGGAAAATCTTTGACTATGACTCACAGTTCAGCTTTAGTTCAGGAAATATAAATGAAGGCTCTGTATCCTCAAAAGGCTTAGTTTTAAAGGGACTAGCTTTGATAAAAGACTCCCTTCTTATGTCATCCATGTTAATACTCCCTGGAAGATGTTTCCCTTCCCAGACACCAGGTCCTTGAACAGCAAGGAGATCAAACCATTCAATCCTAAAGGAAATCAGTACTGAATATTCACTGGACAGACTGATGCTGAAGCTGAAACTCCAATACTTTGGCCACCTGATGTGAAGAACTGTCTCATTGGAAAAGACACTGATGCTGGGAAAGATTGAAGGCAGGAGGAGAAGGGGACGACAGAGGATGAGATGGTTGGATGGCTTTACCAACTTGATGGACATGAGTTTGAGCAAGCTCCGGGAGTCAGTGATGGACAGGAAGGCCTAGCATGCTGCAGTCCATGGGGTTGCAGACACAACTGAGCGACTAAACTGAACTGAGTTTTGATAAGTTTAGAGGGAAAAGGTGGGGAGGGTTTCAGGCAAAAAGAAAATTAAGTGAGAGAATTAGTGTAGAAAAATTGAGGGTATAGAGGCAATGTAGGTGGCATTGAAGGAAAGAAGGAAGGTGGTGCCTAGGGCAGAGCCTGGGCATGAGGAGGTGAGGGAGGGAGACAAGAGGGCATCAGAGGCAGCTTCTGTGCATGCTACATCGCCTCAGTCAAGCCCGACTCTTTGTGACCCTATGGGCTATAGCCCGCCATGCTCCTCTGTCCATGGGCTTCTCCAGGCAAGAATACTGGAGAGGGTTGCTGAACACTCCTCCAGGGGATCTTACTGACCCAGGGATCGAACCTGTGTGTTTACATCTCCTGAATTGGCAGGCGGGTTCTTTACCACTAGCACCACCTGGGAAGCCCCCATCAGAGTCACAGCTCAGACAAAGAAGCCAAAGAAGAACCTGAGGTTTCAGGCATCATTTTATCTTTTTAAAATAGCTCATTTGCCTTGCTTAATCTTAAAGTCTTATTTTGCAGAAAGGCAGTTTTAGACTTCTGATAATGTTGGGAAGTCTCTGTGGATGAAAAATTAATCAACAGTTGATCTTCAGGAGAAATAGAAAATTTTACTTAAGCCAACCTGAGGATTATAACCCAGGAGATAGTCTTTCTGAGGACTGTTCTTGTTTAGAAGTCAAAGGCCCAGTTACATACATTCTTGAAACAAAGGATCATACATCAAAATGGCACATTGATGTTTTATGTAAAATTTATCAGAGATACACAGTCCCGACGAGCACTATACAAAACCAGCAATGGGTCACCACGATCTCTTCCAGGATTAGGAAAGGAATGTTATCTTTTAAGGAGTAACATTACTGGTATATGAAGAAGGGAAAAGGTTAATTTTTACAGTCAAGTGGGCATTCCTGCCTTGAGGCAGTCTGGTTAATGGATAATGCAGATGTAAACTGCACATAGGGAGGGCCCGGCTCTGACAGGGAGTATGTGATGCTTTAATTTTCTTGTCTGGACGCAATATCTAACATTTATGCCATCATCCCAAAATAGATTAATAGGCATTTCATTCAGTTCTGAAGATTTTTGCACTATTGTATTCCAGTTTGGTTTTAAGAAAATTAAATTTAGGAATTTCAAAAGTTACCCATAATGGCCACTGATATTCTGAATTGCCTTTGGTTAGATCAGTCCATTAGCATGAGGAAAATAAAGATTTTAAACATAAAATTGACTAGAATCTCAGTACAGGTATGTGTGTGTGCCCTCAAGATATATAGATAACTAGGATACCATTTCTCAGACACTTTTTCTCTAGAATAAAAGAATAATTTTCCAACAGCTTAAACAATTTATATCTTAAACAGCTCAGTTTTAACAGCTTGCAGCTCAAACTGTCTGCAGGCCTAATACCCACCAGACCTGAGGGAACAGCTTGGTCCTGGAGGACCCAGGCTGAAGCCTTCCCAGCTAGTTCCTATGAAACCGCGCCTGTTCCAAAGGTACAGGCTGACGGCTCTGTTTCAGTGAACTGACTTAGTTTCAGTGAAACAACCCCTGTACCTGAAGGAACTGGGCTGACAGCTTCTCAGCCAATTTCAGTTGAAGCAGTCTGATTTCAGAATAAGATGGAACTGCCAAAAGAGTACTTGCATACAGAACAAGGGTTTAACCAGAAAGAATGAAACCTAAAAACAGATCCCTAATACAACCTGAAGAGCTTCAACTACAAAGAGGGGTCAACTGAAAAAAAGAAAGGAAACAACCTGAAAGTTGAGAATTATGTTTTATTTGGTGGAAAAACTGAGGACCTTTAAGCCGAGGGGGCAGCTTCCCAGATAGTTCTGAGGGACTGCTCTCTAGAGGTAAGGGAGAAGCCAGGATATGTAAGAGTTTTTCAGCAAAAACCAGGATTTTGCAAGCCAGGTTTTACTGATCAAAAGATTACTATTTATTAAAGAAAACCAGTTACCTCAAATTAACGAATTTGTACTTTTCTACATATAGGAAGATACAAGAATCTGGGTTCACTGAAATCATTCCTTTGATATACACATCAGCTATCTAGGACCAGCATCCTGTTTGTTTCCATCCTGAGTTCCCTCAGGGTTGTCTGTCGGAGGAGGGGGTGTAGTGGCTAATGGCTTAATGGCCACCACATCCTTTTTCTACTGATGTGGCAGACAGCATTCTTAGTCCACAGACTACAAAGGCTTGAATCAGGAGAAAGATGGTCAGGGTCAGTGAGAAAAGGAATGAGCAATAAAGGGCTTAACTGTGGATACCTCACCTCTTTGCTCAAGAGTGAGCAAAGTCTTTGAGGGTTTCCTCTGGTCCTGGTGATGGTGGATTAGTCACTAAGTCGTGTCCCTATGGACTGTAGCCTGCCAGGCTTCTCTGTCCATGGGATTTCCCAGATTGTCATTTGCTTCTCCAGAGGATCTTTCTGACCCAGAGATGGAACCTAGGTCTCTTGCATTGCAGGCAGATTCTTTACCACTGAGCCACCAGGGAAGCTCTTTGGTCCTTGTATGGGCCACCAAATGTTGACCTAAAACAAATGGGGTGCCAGATGCTTTTCCAGCAAAGATGAGGTTATTCAGGATCAGCAGAAATTGCAAGCTGAGATCTAGAACCATGGTGAACCACACGCAAGTCCCTGCACAGCAAGGGAAGGATTTTCTGGAGGGGAAAAGGAAGATGGGCGGGCTTACAGTGAGCAAAGAACCCAAGACTTTTCATTGACTGAGTCCTTGCTGGAAAGAAGAGGAGCCTTTCTACCTGTTGGGCTTTGCCATTGTTGCAGAAATGAGAGTTCCTCCCACTGGTCTCCAGGCTGTATTAATATTTCCTGAGGTTTCTGTATTAATTTTTCTGCAGGTCCTTGGGCCAAGCATTGGGGTAGTCTCCATATGAAAGAAGCAGAGATTGGCTTCTCCATGGCTATTCACCTAAAAGAAGTCACAGCCATCGTGCTTATTAATGAGCCCAACTTTACTCTTGACATTCCACAGATATATCATGATCAGATAAATCAGCCCTTGCCATTCTCTCCTCCTCTACTATCCATCAATGCCTTCGGGTTAGTAAGGTTATAGTACATATTTGAGGAAACTAGAGCTGAAGCCAGTGAGACTTCTTTTCTCCCCATTGAAAAGACCCAGGGACATTTTCTCTTCATTGTGGGAGAAGAATGTCAGTAGGGAAAGCATATCCAGAGCAATCACAGAACATCTGAGGAGACGTGGGAGGAAAAACTGGACTCTGCTGTCTTACTTTGGAGTGGGCCATCTGATACAGCCTCCCCACCCCAACCCCCATGCTGTGCCTCCAGGATCTCTAATCTCCACTTCTCCATGCACCGAGGCGGAGATTCCTTTTCCCACACACAGCAGACATGAACATTCTTGGAAGGAAATCCAGAAGTTTCTCAGGAAACACCTTATTCCGGTTATGACCAGTCATCTCTGAGAAGAGCAAATATTCCTAGAAATAGAGAAGGAATAAGATGCTTTAGCAGACCTTTACCTGATTTTCATGGAACAGTAGAACCAGGTGCTGACAAATGGGTTTCTTAAAACCCAAATTAATATGCTTTTCAACACAACATTTTAAATCAACTATACTTAAATAAAATACATTTTAAAATATGCTTAGATTTCTTATATTTGAAAATATGCTCAGTTTTCTCATGTTTGAAAATATGCTCATGGGACTTCACTGGTGGTCCAGTGACTAAGACTCCATGCTCTCAATACAAGGTGCCTGCATTCATTCCCTGGTGAGGGAACTAGATCTCACATGCTTCAACTAAGAGTTTGCATGCTGCAAGTAGAAAGATCGTACATGCCACAGCAAAGACTGAAGATCCCACATGCTTCAACTAAGTCCCAGAGCCACCAAATAAATAAATAAGTATTTTTAAAAAGAAAGAAAACAATATGCTCATGGTTACTTCATTGGTTCGGAAAACTAGACGTGAGTAAAAAATATATTAAGACAATATGGAAGCAGTTACGGAGGTAACATTGAATCAGCCTACCATTTCAGTTATTTTGTTGAATCAGTAATTCAACAAAAGCTAGCTAAAGAAAATATTTTTATGTGTCTAAACATGTACAGAATTTTTCAAGAGAAGCAGTCTAAGATTCACAGAATTTCAGTTTAGGAAAGTAGTTTTGATGGTTATGATGGTATAGATTATGTGCTTCCAGATTGGAGGCCAGCAGAGAAGGGGGCAACAGAGGATGACGTGATTGGATGGCATCACTGAATCAATGAACATGAGTTTAAGCAGACTCTAGGAGATAGTGAAGGACAGGGAAGCCTGGCGTGCTGCAGTTCATGGGGTTGCAAAGAGTTGGACATGACATAGCAACTGAACAACAATAAGACTCTTTCTAGCAAAGTACTAGATAGTAAATATTTTTGACTGTATAGTCCATAAGGTCTCTGTCACTATTATTCAGTCCTGCTGTTATAGCACAAAGCAGCCTTAGATAGGATATAATGAATGATTGTATTCGTGTTCCAATTAAATTTTATTTATGAACATTGAAATTCAGATTTCATATAATTTTTACATGATGGATAATCAAGGTGAAGATGAATCAGTAGGAAAGTATTCTGAATCATTTTGTAGGTATGATGGGGAGCCAATATGGACTAATAGAGGTAACATGAGGCCACTTCAGTTTTATCTGCCTAACCTCTTTATTTTCTTTACTTCTGATACCTTCTGTTTAGAGTAAAAATATTCCATTCAGTATGAGTGGGGTTGTTAGCCTCCTTCCTCTTTCACTCAAGGAAGTTTTCACATTTCCCGGACCTGGCCAGTCAGAGTACTGCTCTAGGAACTTTCCTGTTGGTCCTGCGGTTAAGACTCTATGCTTTTGCTGCAGGAGATACAGGTTTGATCTCTGGTGAGGAACTAAGATCTAACCCCAAGTCTAACATTAAATAAGATCAGACATTTTTTTGTGGGTTCTTTTGGGGGATCAGGTATTATGTCAATTTTGTACTTGTTTCATAAAAAGAATTCAAAAGTTTTCCTTCTTTCCTAAGGTAGTTTAATTAGGACAGAAATTATCTCTTTTTAAAAGCTAGTTGCTCTATCCGGGGTATTACATTTTTCCTAGTAATTTTAAAAATACATCCTGGATTTTTATTGACACTTAGTATATTGTATCTTGTCTATATTATGGTAGGTATTTTCAGTCCAAAGAAGTTCTATATACATATACATATATACATATATATATACATACACATATATACATATATATATACATATATATATACATACACACACAAAGGGCTTCTCTGGTGGCTCCACTGGTAAAGAGTCCACTTGCAATGCAGGAGACCTGGGTTCGATCCCTGGGATGGGAAGTTCCCATGGAAAAGAGAATAGCTCCCTACTCCAGTATTCTGGCCTGGAGAATTCCATAGACTCTTTAGTCCATGTGGTCACAAAGAGTCATGACATGACTGACTGACTTTCGCTTTCACTTTCATGTATATATATATATATATATGTATACATCTATTAGGAATTTTATATATCAGAAGAACTAGACACATTTAAGACTAAATTAAAATATATGATAAAATCTAAAAAATACAGTAAAACAAAAAATCTCTCCAATTCTGGCATATTAATGTTGCTAGAGTTAAAATGGAAATTAATTCCATGTTAATTTCATTTAATTTTTTAAATTATATGAATAAAACTTTATAGAAGGTCCTGGCTTTTTTCTTATTGTGGCAAATAGATAAAACAAAAAATTTACCATTTTAAGCATTTTTAGATGAATACACGCCAAATTATACAGCGACTTAAGCATATTCACACTGGTGTGCTACCATCACCACTAGCTATCTCCAGACCTGCAATACCCCAATCTCTGGTTCACTTCATGGATCACAGCCATGTGGTGGTGAAGGGGCTTATATAACTCTGAAGCTATGAGTCATGCCATGTAGGGCCAACCAAGACAGACAGGTCATAGTGGAGAGTTCTGAAAAAATGTGGTTCAATGAAGGACGGAATGGCAAACCACTCCAGTATTCTTGCCTTGAGAACCCCATAAACAATATGATAAGGCAGAAAGATATGATACTGGAAGATGAGCCCCCCAGGTCAGAAGGTGTCCAATAAACTACTGGGAATAGTGCAGGGCAATTACTAATAGTTCCAGAAAGAATGAAGTAGCTGGGCCGAAATGGAAAGAATGGTCAGTTATGGATGTGTCTGGTAGTGAAAGGAAAGTACCATGTGGTAAAGAACAACATTGCATAGGAACCTGGAATGTTAGGTTCATGAATCAATGTAAATTGGCCATAGTCAAGCAGATGGTATGATTGAACACTGATATCTGAGGATTCAGTGAACTAAAATGAATTTAATTCAGAAGAGCATTATATCTACTTCTGTGGGCAAGAATTCCTTAGAAGAAATGTTCAGTTCAGTTCAGTTTAGTCACTCAGTTGTGTCTGACTCTTTGCGACCCCATGAACTGCAGCATGCTAGGCTTCCCTGTCCATCACCAACTCCCAGGGCTTACTCAAACTCATGTCCATAGAGTCAGTGATGCCTTCCAACCATCTCATCCTCTGTTGTCCCCTTTTCTTCCTGCCTTAGATTATTCCCAGCATCAGCTTCTAAAATGAATCAGCTCTTCACATCAGGTGGCCAAAGTATTGGAATTTCAGCTTCAGCATCAGTCCTTCCAATGAATATTCCTTTAGGATGGACTGGTTGGATCTCCTTGCTGTCCAAGGGACTCTCGAGTCTTCTCCAACACCACAGTTCAAAAGCATCAATTCTTCTGCACTCAACCTTTCTTTATAGTCCAACTCTCACATCCATACATAACTACTGGAAAAATCAAAACTTTGACTAGACAGACCTTTGATGGATAGCCCTCATAGTCAACAAGAGTCCAAAATGCAGTACTTGGGTGCAACCTCAAAAATGACAGAATGATCTCAGTTTGTTTCCAGGCAAACTGTTCATCATCACAGTAATACACATCTATGCCCCAACTGATGCCAAAGAAGCTGAACCTGAGTGGTTCAATGAAGACCTATGACACCTTGTAGAACTAACATTAAAAAAAAAAATGTCATTTTCATTGTAGGGGATTGGAATGCAAAAGTAGAAAGTCAGGGGATACCTGGAATAACAGGTAAGTTTGGCCATGCTTATAAAATGAAGCAGGGCAAAAGATGACAGAGTTTTGTCAAGACAATGCACTGGTCATAGCAAACACCCTCTTCCAAAAACCCAAGAAATAAGTCCACATATAGACATCACCAGATGGTCAATACTGAAATCAGATTGATTACATTCTTTGCAGCTGAAGATGGAGAAACTCTATACAGTCAGCAAAAACAAGACCTGAAGCTGACTGGGGCTCAGATTGCTGCTGCTGCTGCTAAGTCGCTTCAGTTGTGTCCAACTCTGTGCGACCCCATAGATAGCAACCCACCAGGCTCCCCCATCCCTGGGATCCTCAAGGCAAGAATACTGGAGTGGGCTGCCATTTCCTTTTCCAATGCATGAGAGTGAAGAGTGAAACTGAAGTTGCTCAGTCGTGCCGGACTCTTAGCGACCCCATGGATTGCAGCCCACCAGGCTCCTGCATCTATGTGATTTTCCAGGCAAGAGTACTGGAGCCTTCTCTGGTGGTTCAGATTATGAGCTCTTTATTGCAAAATTCAGGCTTAAATTGAAAACAGTAGGGAAAATCACTAGGCTATTCAGCTATGACCTAAATCAAACCCCTTATGATTATACAGTGAAGGTGATGAATAGATTCAAGGGATTAGATCTGGTAGACAGAGTGTCTGAGGAACTATGGATGGAGGTTCATAACATTGTACAGGAGGCAGTAACCAAAACCAACTCAAAGAAAAAGAAATGCAAGAGGGCAAAGTGGTTGTCTGAAGAGGCCTTACAAGTAGCTGAGGAAAGAAGAGAAGTGAAAGACAAGGGAAAAATACAGTCAACTGAGTGCAGAGTTCCAGAGAATAGCAAGGAGAGATAGAAGAAGGTTTTCTTAATGAGCAATGCAAAGAAATAGAGGAAAACAATAGAATGGGAAAGACTAGAGATCTTGTCAAGAAAACCAGAGATATCAAGGGAATATTTCATGCAAGTATGGGCAATATAAAGGACAGAAACAGCAAAGACCTTAACAGAAGCAGGAGATATTAAAAAGAGGTGGCAAGAATACACAGAACTAAACAAAAGGTCATAATCATCTGGATGATAATCATGATGGTGTGGTCACTCACACATAGCCAGACATCCTGGAATGTGAAGTCAAGTGGGCCTTAGGAAGCATCACTATGAATAAAGCTAATGGAGGTGATAGAATTCCAGTTGAGCTACTTCAAATCCTAAAAGATGATGTTGTTCAAGTGTTGCACTCATTATACCAGCAAATTTGGAAAACTCAGCAGTGGCACAGGACTGGAAAAGGTGTTTTCATTCCAATCCCAAAGAAGTGCAATGCCAAATGAATGTTCAAACTAGCATTACACTTATTTCACATGCTAGCAAGGTTATATTCAAAATCCTTTAAGCTAGGCTTCAGCAGTACATGAACCAAGAACTTCCAAATATACAGTCTGGGTTTAAAAAAGACAGAAGAAGCAGAGATCAAATTTCCAACATTCATTGGAACATAGAGAAAGCAAGGAAATTCCAGAAAAACATCTGCTTCATTGACTATGCTAAAGCCCTTTACTGTGTGGATCACAAACTGTGGAAAATNGATTGAACACTGATATCTGAGGATTCAGTGAACTAAAATGAATTTAATTCAGAAGAGCATTATATCTACTTCTGTGGGCAAGAATTCCTTAGAAGAAATGTTCAGTTCAGTTCAGTTTAGTCACTCAGTTGTGTCTGACTCTTTGCGACCCCATGAACTGCAGCATGCTAGGCTTCCCTGTCCATCACCAACTCCCAGGGCTTACTCAAACTCATGTCCATAGAGTCAGTGATGCCTTCCAACCATCTCATCCTCTGTTGTCCCCTTTTCTTCCTGCCTTAGATTATTCCCAGCATCAGCTTCTAAAATGAATCAGCTCTTCACATCAGGTGGCCAAAGTATTGGAATTTCAGCTTCAGCATCAGTCCTTCCAATGAATATTCCTTTAGGATGGACTGGTTGGATCTCCTTGCTGTCCAAGGGACTCTCGAGTCTTCTCCAACACCACAGTTCAAAAGCATCAATTCTTCTGCACTCAACCTTTCTTTATAGTCCAACTCTCACATCCATACATAACTACTGGAAAAATCAAAACTTTGACTAGACAGACCTTTGATGGATAGCCCTCATAGTCAACAAGAGTCCAAAATGCAGTACTTGGGTGCAACCTCAAAAATGACAGAATGATCTCAGTTTGTTTCCAGGCAAACTGTTCATCATCACAGTAATACACATCTATGCCCCAACTGATGCCAAAGAAGCTGAACCTGAGTGGTTCAATGAAGACCTATGACACCTTGTAGAACTAACATTAAAAAAAAAAATGTCATTTTCATTGTAGGGGATTGGAATGCAAAAGTAGAAAGTCAGGGGATACCTGGAATAACAGGTAAGTTTGGCCATGCTTATAAAATGAAGCAGGGCAAAAGATGACAGAGTTTTGTCAAGACAATGCACTGGTCATAGCAAACACCCTCTTCCAAAAACCCAAGAAATAAGTCCACATATAGACATCACCAGATGGTCAATACTGAAATCAGATTGATTACATTCTTTGCAGCTGAAGATGGAGAAACTCTATACAGTCAGCAAAAACAAGACCTGAAGCTGACTGGGGCTCAGATTGCTGCTGCTGCTGCTAAGTCGCTTCAGTTGTGTCCAACTCTGTGCGACCCCATAGATAGCAACCCACCAGGCTCCCCCATCCCTGGGATCCTCAAGGCAAGAATACTGGAGTGGGCTGCCATTTCCTTTTCCAATGCATGAGAGTGAAGAGTGAAACTGAAGTTGCTCAGTCGTGCCGGACTCTTAGCGACCCCATGGATTGCAGCCCACCAGGCTCCTGCATCTATGTGATTTTCCAGGCAAGAGTACTGGAGCCTTCTCTGGTGGTTCAGATTATGAGCTCTTTATTGCAAAATTCAGGCTTAAATTGAAAACAGTAGGGAAAATCACTAGGCTATTCAGCTATGACCTAAATCAAACCCCTTATGATTATACAGTGAAGGTGATGAATAGATTCAAGGGATTAGATCTGGTAGACAGAGTGTCTGAGGAACTATGGATGGAGGTTCATAACATTGTACAGGAGGCAGTAACCAAAACCAACTCAAAGAAAAAGAAATGCAAGAGGGCAAAGTGGTTGTCTGAAGAGGCCTTACAAGTAGCTGAGGAAAGAAGAGAAGTGAAAGACAAGGGAAAAATACAGTCAACTGAGTGCAGAGTTCCAGAGAATAGCAAGGAGAGATAGAAGAAGGTTTTCTTAATGAGCAATGCAAAGAAATAGAGGAAAACAATAGAATGGGAAAGACTAGAGATCTTGTCAAGAAAACCAGAGATATCAAGGGAATATTTCATGCAAGTATGGGCAATATAAAGGACAGAAACAGCAAAGACCTTAACAGAAGCAGGAGATATTAAAAAGAGGTGGCAAGAATACACAGAACTAAACAAAAGGTCATAATCATCTGGATGATAATCATGATGGTGTGGTCACTCACACATAGCCAGACATCCTGGAATGTGAAGTCAAGTGGGCCTTAGGAAGCATCACTATGAATAAAGCTAATGGAGGTGATAGAATTCCAGTTGAGCTACTTCAAATCCTAAAAGATGATGTTGTTCAAGTGTTGCACTCATTATACCAGCAAATTTGGAAAACTCAGCAGTGGCACAGGACTGGAAAAGGTGTTTTCATTCCAATCCCAAAGAAGTGCAATGCCAAATGAATGTTCAAACTAGCATTACACTTATTTCACATGCTAGCAAGGTTATATTCAAAATCCTTTAAGCTAGGCTTCAGCAGTACATGAACCAAGAACTTCCAAATATACAGTCTGGGTTTAAAAAAGACAGAAGAAGCAGAGATCAAATTTCCAACATTCATTGGAACATAGAGAAAGCAAGGAAATTCCAGAAAAACATCTGCTTCATTGACTATGCTAAAGCCCTTTACTGTGTGGATCACAAACTGTGGAAAATTCTTAAAGAGATGGAAGTACCAGACCAACTTACCTGCCTCCTGAGAAACCTGTATGCAGATCAATAGAACTGGACATGAAACAGTTGACTGGTTCAAAATTTGTAAAGGAGTATGTCAAGTATGTCATCCTGCTTATTTAACTTATATGCAGAGTACATCATGCAAAATGCCAGACTAGATGAATCACAGGCTGGAATCAAGATTGCTGGGAGAAATATAAACAACTTAGATATGCAGATGAAGCCAACCCTAATGGCAGGAAGTGAAGGGGAACTAAAGAGCCTCTTGATATGGGTTTGAAAGTAGTGAGTGAAAAAGCTGGCTTAAAACTCAACATTCAAAAAACTAAGATCATGGCAATTGCTCCCATCACTTCATGGCAAATAGGTGGGGAAAAGTGGAAGCAGTAACAGATTTTATTTTCTTTGGCTCCAAAATCACTGGGGATGGTGACTGCAGCCATGAAATTAGCAGATGCTTGCTGCTTGGAAGGAAAGCTATGACCAACCTAGACAGCATATTAAAAAGTAGAGATATCACTTTGCTGACAAAGGTCCATATAGTCAGACTGATTTTCCCAGTAGTCATGTGTGGATGTGAGAGTTGAATAAAGAAAGCTGAGCACTGAAGAATTGATGCTTTTGAACTGTGGTGTTGGAGAAGACCCTTGAGAGTCCCTTGGACTACAAAGAGATCAAAGCAGTCAATCCTAAAGGAAATCATTCCTGAATATTCATTGGAAGGACTGATGCTGAAGCTTCAATACTTTGGCCACCTAATGCAAAGAGCTGACTCCTTAGAAAAGACCCTTTTATTGGACAAGATTGAAGGTCAAAGTAGAAGGGGACAGCAGAGGATGAGATGGTTGGATGGCATTACCAACCCAATGGACATGAATCTGAGCAAACTCCAGGAGACTGTGAAGGACAGGGGAGCCTGGCATGGTGCAGTCATGGGGTCACAAAGAGTTGGATTCAAATTGGTGACTGAACAACAAGAACAACTGGAGCCCTGTTTCTTGTGCTTCTCTTATTTATTTATTTATTTTTGGCCATACTTTGAGACATGTGGAATCGTCATTCCCTGACCAGGGATCAAACCAGCATACCCTACATTGGAAGGCTGAGTCTTAGGACTACCAGGGAAGTCTCTGTGCTTCTCTTGCAGTTTGAGTGAAAACAGCACTCTATTTCTGTGTGTTTCTCCCCAGTCAACCCCCATCCGTGGATCTAGTCCTGGGAATTAGTCACTCAGCTGGGAGCTTTGCTGTCCTACCAAGGTACCTCTCATCCAGTGTAAGAGCTGTATACTGAAACAGCCTCTTGTTCCAGATGTTTCAATTTACTTATGACTCCCAATATTGACCCCTTCTCCTCAAGGCTTACATTTCATTTTTAACATATTTTATCGTACCATTCACATTTCACAGGTTAGAAAGCTGAAGTCTAAGGAAAGGTCAGTAATTTGTCTGAGGTCAATCTCAATGACAGATGTAAAGGAATCAGGGTTCCTATTATGGTTCTCTGATTCCAGAGGCTAGCTACACTTCACTGGCTGCAAGAGATGCAAAAATTAGAAGATGTGGTACCCTCCCTTAGGGAACTCACAACCTGCAGGTGCAGTCTGCAGTTTGCAGTTTGGTTCACTTGTACATTTTGACAATAGACATTGACTGATAGGATTAACAGTGGAATGGATATCAGGGATTCTTGGCCTGGGGAGGCATTTTAGCATGGAGAGGGTTTCAGCCCTCCCTTGGAAGAGTGATTTGCAAACTGGGCTATGTTTTAGAATCTGTTGTTAAAAGTACAGATCCCAGAAACTTAACCAAATCCTATCAGTCAGAATCTGCAGGTAAAGGGCCCTACTGCTGCTGCTGCTGCTGCTGCTAAGTCGCTTCAGTCATGTCCGACTCTGTGCAACCCCATAGACGGCAGCCCACGAGGCTTCCCCATCCCTGGATTCTCCAGGTAAGAACACTGGAGTGGGTTGCCATTTCCTTCTCCAATGCATGAAAGTGAAAGTAAAAGTGAAGTCACTCAGTCGTGTCCGACTCTTAGGGACCCCATGGACTGCAGCCCACCAGGCTCCTCCATCCATGGGATTTTCCAGGCAAGAATACTGGAGTGGGGTGCCATTGCCTTCTCCGAAAGGGCCCTGAGTCTGTGTTTAACTGACTCTCCAGATGAGTCTGAAAACCACACCACTCTCAAGATGGATATTTGGGACTCATCTTAGAAACCAACAAAAATATGCTGCCTAAGAGTCTACTGACTTAGGGGAGGAGATAGGGAAGGAATTGAAGCAAAGGAGAAGAGACCTAGATGTTGAGAGAAGTCCAGGGAAGAGGCATAGAAACCAGACCTATGTGATGAAAGACTCCTCTATGAAACATTTGGATTGAAAGGCATGCCAGCTGAACTGAGCCTTTGCCCAGAGCCTGTGGCAGCATGTGCTGATAACCCTGCCCCTGAGAACTTTAAAAAAAAAAAAAAAAAAAGATCAGCTGATTGTTTTTATGGAGACAGTTTCAACTTTGACCAGTAGGCTGAGGTATTTAAAAGGATCTAAATTAGCAAGCAACAGGCAAGTGTCTAGTGCTCTTAGCTGGCTTCGTAAGGCACCTCGCTCCAGACTACTCTCTGAGCTGTATTCAGGGTAAGTCAAGGCCATCACAGCCAAGTAGAAAATATCTGCTTTCTGATTTCAGCCGCAGGGCACCCAGGAAGGCTGTTTGCATCATGCTGTGTGTATTTTGCTAACTTCAGTGGGTAGCTCAGTTCTCTGAAAAACCAGCAATTACTATCCCAGATGGTTTATTGTTCAAATGCAGATTTATGCTAGCTGCATCAAGCTATCAGGAAGACTGTTTAGGAGACTATTTTGGAAGCAAAAGGACTTCCCTGGTGGCTCAGACTGTAAAGAATCTGCTTGCAATGCAGAAGATCCAGGTTCAATCCCTGGATTGGAAAGATACCCTGGAGAGGGGAATGGTAGCCCGCTTTGCTATTCTTGCCTGGAGAATCTCACGGACAGAGGAAGTCGCAAAGAGTTGGACACAACTGATCGACTAACACTTTCCCTTTTACTTTGGAGGGAAATGCACACTTGCCTGCAAAAGTCAAAATCCAGCCTAATGTGCCTACTGGAGAGATGTTTCTTGACTCAAGGAATATTTTTCTGGGATTTATTAGGAGGAAGTGGTGGGGTGAAGAAAAGCCACAGGCTTCTGAAGGGAATGAAATCTGTTTCAGTGATGGCAATTTTAAGTTCCATGGGAACTTTGCTCCCTTTTACTCTTTTCTTCCTGCTTCTGATGTGTTGATGTCCTGCCAGTTGTTGACTTCCCTTCCTCTAACAGGTCAAGGTCTCGAATAGTGCAGGCTTGATCCCCACCCTTCACCCTGGGACTCTGGGGGGTCTAAGACCTGCTCAGCAATGTGGGTTTCAGCTTTCAGACACTATCAGGTTGCTCCCGTTTTGCTGAGGGCTCCCTCTCCACCACCACGTGTGAGGCAGCTGAGTTCTTGTTTCTTGCCCTCCGGTGGCTTTCTACATTTGGTTTCTTTGACAGTTGCTGGTATACAGGGTCCCACCTTCTGCTGCAAGGAATTATGCCATTGAATTTTGAGGCATTTTGCATCTTAAGTAGCCCATAAAAATTCACCTGGTCTTCTGTTCTACCTTCACACTCTCCGAGATATGTCACTCATATTCTGGAACTTCTATTTTACCTTGTTTTCCTTCTTCCTCCAGAGCAAGGTCAGTTGATACTTTCTGCCTCAGAAAAGGACAGTACACCAGGAAGAGAAGACTTAAAAATCTTTACTTGGCTTTTATGGTACAAAATCCTAATGGATGACGTGAATTCCAAAAGTCATAAATGGGCGTTTCATTCGGTCCACACCTTGGATTGATTTTTGTTTGCTTGGTGATTGTTGGGTGGTTTTGTGTGTATGTATTTTTTTTTTCTTTTTAATATAGTAACATTTGAGTGCCTGTAGATGGGCCGGTAGTCTTAGGTTCCCTACAGTCTTATATTTTGTTCATCTCTGGTCTTTATCTANGCGTTTCATTCGGTCCACACCTTGGATTGATTTTTGTTTGCTTGGTGATTGTTGGGTGGTTTTGTGTGTATGTATTTTTTTTTTCTTTTTAATATAGTAACATTTGAGTGCCTGTAGATGGGCCGGTAGTCTTAGGTTCCCTACAGTCTTATATTTTGTTCATCTCTGGTCTTTATCTATAAATTTGTATTACCTGTCTGACGCCAATGAAGTGAAGTGAAGTCACTCAGTTGTGTCCGACTCTTTGCAACCCCATGGACTGCAGTCCACCAAGCTCCTCTGTCCATGCGATTTTCCAGGCAAGAGTACTGGAGTGGGTTGCCATTTCCTTCTCCAGGGTATCTTCCCGACCCAGGGATTGAACCCAGGTCTCCCGCATTGTAGCCAGATGCTTTTACTGTCTGAGCCACTAGGGAAGTCTTGTTTTGGAACCACTGGTGCTCACTGTAAACTGGGTTTAGAAGAATGCATCACCAAACAAGCACACCATCAGGCTGTCACTCAGTCGTGTCCACCTCTGCAACGCCATGGACAATAGTCCGCATTTTCCAGGCAAGAATACTGGAGTGGGTTTTCATTTCCTACTCCAGGGGATCTTCCTGACTCAGGGATGGAATCCATGCCTCTTTGAGTCTCCTGCATTGGCAGGCAGGTTCTCTACCACTAGCACACCTACTGGACCTACATTGGTTCAGACAGCAAAGAATCTGTCTGCAATGCAGGAGACCCAGGTTTGATTCCTGGGTCAGGAATGAAAATTACTCTGAGTCTAGAAAAATAGAAAAAATTTATATTTCCTGCATATGTGGGTTTATGGACTATAAAGTTTAATTCTACTGGTCCATTACTAGTTCTGCCACACCAGGGTATATATTAATACTTAACCAAGGGGCTTTAGAGTTAAGGAACAGGAAAGATAAAGGTATAATCAAGAAAGAGGGNCCCACAAATAAAGTCAGCCACTGTTTGCACTGTTTCCCTGTCTATTTCCCATGAAGTGATGGGACCAGATGCCACGATCTTCATTTTCTGAATGTTGAGCTTTAAGCCAACTTTTTCACTCTCTTCTTTCACTTTCATCAAGAGGCTCTTTAGTTCCTCTTCACTTTCATATCATATGGTGTCCTCTGCATATCTGAGGTTGTTGATATTTCTCCCGGCAATCTTGATTTCAGCTTGTTCTTCTAGCCCAGTGTTTTTCATGATGCACTGTGCATATAAGTTAATTAAGCATGGTGATAATATACAGCCGTGATGTAATCTTTTTCCTATTTGGAACCAGTCTGTTGTTTTATGTCCAGTTCTAATCGTTGCTTCCTGACCTGTGTATAGGTTCCTAAAGAGGCAGGTCAAGTATGTTAGTATCCTATTATTTGTGAATTTTCCTGTTTTCTTGCTATTATCAATTACTGGTGTCATTACATTGTGCTTACAAAAGATCTCTGGCATAATCTTGGTCTTTTTAAGTTTATTGAGACTTGTTTTGTGATCTAACATTTGTTCTATAAAGGGTTATGATCTGTGTACATTTCAGAGTAGCATGTATATTCTACTGTTTGGTGTATGTTTTAAACAGCATATGGCAGGGTTTTTTTTGCTCCATGGTATTTAAAATATGCTTTACCCCCTGTATCTTAATATATATGTTATAACAAATGTCCTTTTACTCTATATGTTAAAATAAATATTAACTAGAGGGCTTCCCTGATAGCTCAGTTGATAAAGAATCCACCTGCAATGCAGGAGACCCCAGTTTGATTATTGCATTGGGAAGATCCTGTGGAGCAGGGAACGGCTACCTACTCCAGTATTCTGGCCTAGAGAATTCCATGGGCTGTATAGTACATGGGGTCGCAAAGAGTTGGACATGACTGAGTGACTTTCACTTCACTTCATGATTTCAGGACACTTCCAATTCTTTCTCTTTATGAAAATACTATATCAAATATAAAAAATTAAAGGATACTGAAATACAGAAGGAAAAATGAAGTACTTATAAGCTTATAAGACAGTGATGATAGCTATCATCTTTTTTCTATTCAATTTGTGATAATTTATTACTAATATTTTCCTTGTTTCTATAAACTTCAACAACATGTGGCATTTGAATTTGGATTTTATAAGTAAAATGCGACTGAAATATTTACTAATAAAGTCTTAAAAAATCCCTTAACACAAATTTTTAGATATTCAGTACTTTGGTTAAGGTCTGTTCATATCTAAGTTCTTATACATATCGCAAATTGTTCTCTTGAAAAGTATTCATTTATTCCCACTTCAAATATATGAAAGGGCTCATTTAAAGCCCTCATTTTCCAACACTGGATATTATATTTCATTCTTTTACCAACTTATGGATCATAAAAATAGCATTTCATTGATTTAATCTGAATATACGTAAAAATTAAACTATCTTTGAATATGTTCCATGACCATTTCAACTTTCCTTTTACAGTTTCTTTTAGTTTATTTTATCCAATTTGTCTCTGTATTATCATAACTAAAATAGTCTCCAGTAAAATAATCAGTGCAACTCATTTTATTTTCAATTTGATTTTATACCTACTTACTTCATTATTTCACTTTTGGTCTTATCCCCAATTAGACTAGTATATTGCCACCTTTCTTTCTCCCTCTCTTTGACAAAAAAGATATATAAACTTCTCTTGTATCCTTAGCTGCTGATTATATTCTTTATTAACATAGATTCTTTATTAATTCATTTAATTTTCAACTTCATGAAAGAAACGTATAGATTACAGCAATAAAAAGTGAAGACTAGAGTACACTTTCATTTCCTACATTTTGTTTCTACTTAGAAATATTATGACATGGAATTGTTACTTCTAAATTTTGTAATACAGTTTTGATGCTGATCTTATCTCCTTCTAATTGACTTTTCAGATATTTTTAATACAACTGTCATCCTAATATATGAGGATCGCCACTATTTTTTTTAATGAAAACTGTCAATAAGTTAGCTTCTTTTCTTTCTTACATCCTTTCTCCTCCACCTTAATATCCTAATTTAATTATTTCAACACTCTTGCAACACACAGATTTTACTGACCCTCTCCCTTTGTTGTCTCAACAAATTTAACCCTGTTACTATTGCTAAGTCACTTCAGTCGTGTCCGACTCTGTGCAACCCCACAGACGGCAGCCCACCAGGCTCCCCCATCCCTGGGATTCTCCAGGCAAGAGTACTGGAGTGGGCTGCCATTTCCTTCTCCAGTGTATGAAAGTGAAAAGTGAAAGTGAAGTCACTTAGTCATGTCCAGCTCTTGGCGACCCCATGGACTGCAGCCTACCAGGCTCCTCTGTCCATAGGATTTTCCAGGCAAGAGTACTGAAGTGGGGTGCCATTAGACTAACACAATTCTCAGTTTTGTTTCAGTATTCATTTTGGCTTGTATCAAGGGAGGTCAAATCTATTGAATAAAGTCACATAAAAAGGATGCATACACTGTAACCATACAAAGTCTCTTATCACTCTCAGCTCATCACTAGGAATTGCTATGATTCTCTGCATAATTCATATATTTACCCTCAACCATAAACACTTCAAACCAACTCGAATTCACTCAAACATCTTTACAACTCCCTGCATTTCCTTTCATCTTGCCTTATACTTCTCAGTAACAACAGTAGCCATCAGATCTATCAACATGCAAACTTACCCATACCTACACCCATCTTGTTCTTCTTTTCTACTAAAATGAAGGAACTCTCTCTTCCCATATTGAGGATCAATCTCTCATTTGGAATTTACCCTTCTACTGCTTACTCTCAAACAGATCTTTGTCATTAACTTTTAAACTAGTTTAATCTTTTTCACTAGAAAAACCTCTCATCTCTCTTTTATAACTATTACCTGGTTTCTTTACCTTGCATAACACCTGTCTTTATTTCTCTACTGTTCATTGTGTCTTCACTTCCTCAAATTTATTAACTCCAAGGTCACCAATAATCTCTATGTTGCTAAGCACAGTAGTTTGTGAATACATGCTCAGTCATGTGTGACTCTTTGCAACCCAATGGGCTGTAACTCACCAGTCTCCACCATCCATGGAATTTTCCTGGCAAGAATACTGGAGTAGTTGCTGTTTTCTCCTCCTAGGGATCTTCCTGACCCAGACATAGAACCTGATCTCCTGTGTTTTTTTGCCCTGGCAGGCAGATTCTTTACCGCTGTGCCACCCGAGACTGTTATTTAATTGTACTGAAAACTTCTCTTCATCTGCTCATAATTTTTAGCTACTTCTGGCCAAAGTATCCCTATTTATGATAAAGATTTTGGCAATAGAATTTACTTGGATTGATGTTATCCTCAAAATCCCAATTATCAGTGGGCTTACCAAATCAGAAAACTTTCTCAGTGTTGCTCAACAACTGGGAAAAGAACAAGCACAGGATTAAGGCAAAGTTAATCATAAAAATGTGAAATGCTAAGCTGGATGAAGTACAAGGTGGATTCAAGATTGCTGAGAGAAATATAAATGACCTCAGATATGCAGATGACATCATCCTTATGGCAGAAAGCCAAGAAGAGCTAAAGAGTTCCTTGATGAAAGTGAAAGAGGAGACTGACAAAAGCTGACTTAAAATTCAACATTAAAAAACTAAGATCATGGCATCTGGTCCCATCACTTTATGGCAAATAAATGGGGAAACAAAACAGTGGCAGGCTATTTTGGGGGGCTCCAAAATCACTTCATATGGTGACTATGATTTTTCCAGTAGTCATGTATGGATGTGAGAGTTGGACAATAAAGAAAGCTAAGAGTCAAAGAATTGATACTTTTGAGCTGTGATGTTGGAGGAGATTTTTNTGGGGAAACAAAACAGTGACAGACTATTTTGGGGGGCTCCAAAATCACTTCATATGGTGACTATGATTTTTCCAGTAGTCATGTATGGATGTGAGAGTTGGACAATAAAGAAAGCTAAGAGTCAAAGAATTGATACTTTTGAGCTGTGATGTTGGAGGAGATTTTTGGGAGTTCCTTAGATTGCAAGGAGATAAAACCAGTCAATCCAAAAAGAAATAAGTCCTGAATATTCATTGGAAGGACTGATGCTGAAGCTGAAACTCCAATATTTTGGCCACCTGATGCGAACAACTAACTCTTTGGAAAAGCTCCTGATGCTGGGAAAGACTGAAGGCAGGAGGAGACGGAGACAACAGAGGATGAGATGATTGGTTGGCATCACCAACTTTATGGACATGAGTTTCAGCAAGCTCTAGGAGTTAGTGATGGACAGGGAGGCCTNACAACTAACTCTTTGGAAAAGCTCCTGATGCTGGGAAAGACTGAAGGCAGGAGGAGACGGAGACAACAGAGGATGAGATGATTGGTTGGCATCACCAACTTTATGGACATGAGTTTCAGCAAGCTCTAGGAGTTAGTGATGGACAGGGAGGCCTGCGTGCTGCAGTCTCTGGGGGAGTGGCTGAACAAAACTGAATCATAAAAAATGTGCCAAGCACATCTCTGAGATTATTTCCCTCATCACTTCTTAGGAAAATTAAACGAGCAATAACATCAAGTATATTAATAGCTTTTGCTTCTGAACTTGGTTGTTGAACAGCTTTACTCCTCTCTTTCATGGAAAGAATTAGATATATAATCGATATATTCTTTACATTGACATAGCTATCATTTTTTTCTTTTTGTCACACTGTTTTATAAATTTTATGTTCAGTTCAGTTCAGTTCAGTCGCTCAGTCATGTCCGACTCTTTGTGACCCATGAATCACAGCACGCCNCTGGTGGCTCAGACTGTAAAGAATCTGCTTGCAATGCAGAAGATCCAGGTTCAATCCCTGGATTGGAAAGATACCCTGGAGAGGGGAATGGTAGCCCGCTTTGCTATTCTTGCCTGGAGAATCTCACGGACAGAGGAAGTCGCAAAGAGTTGGACACAACTGATCGACTAACACTTTCCCTTTTACTTTGGAGGGAAATGCACACTTGCCTGCAAAAGTCAAAATCCAGCCTAATGTGCCTACTGGAGAGATGTTTCTTGACTCAAGGAATATTTTTCTGGGATTTATTAGGAGGAAGTGGTGGGGTGAAGAAAAGCCACAGGCTTCTGAAGGGAATGAAATCTGTTTCAGTGATGGCAATTTTAAGTTCCATGGGAACTTTGCTCCCTTTTACTCTTTTCTTCCTGCTTCTGATGTGTTGATGTCCTGCCAGTTGTTGACTTCCCTTCCTCTAACAGGTCAAGGTCTCGAATAGTGCAGGCTTGATCCCCACCCTTCACCCTGGGACTCTGGGGGGTCTGAAACCTGCTCAGCAATGTGGGTTTCAGCTTTCAGACACTATCAGGTTGCTCCCGTTTTGCTGAGGGCTCCCTCTCCACCACCACGTGTGAGGCAGCTGAGTTCTTGTTTCTTGCCCTCCGGTGGCTTTCTACATTTGGTTTCTTTGACAGTTGCTGGTATACAGGGTCCCACCTTCTGCTGCAAGGAATTATGCCATTGAATTTTGAGGCATTTTGCATCTTAAGTAGCCCATAAAAATTCACCTGGTCTTCTGTTCTACCTTCACACTCTCCGAGATATGTCACTCATATTCTGGAACTTCTATTTTACCTTGTTTTCCTTCTTCCTCCAGAGCAAGGTCAGTTGATACTTTCTGCCTCAGAAAAGGACAGTACACCAGGAAGAGAAGACTTAAAAATCTTTACTTGGCTTTTATGGTACAAAATCCTAATGGATGACGTGAATTCCAAAAGTCATAAATGGGCGTTTCATTCGGTCCACACCTTGGATTGATTTTTGTTTGCTTGGTGATTGTTGGGTGGTTTTGTGTGTATGTATTTTTTTTTTCTTTTTAATATAGTAACATTTGAGTGCCTGTAGATGGGCCGGTAGTCTTAGGTTCCCTACAGTCTTATATTTTGTTCATCTCTGGTCTTTATCTATAAATTTGTATTACCTGTCTGACGCCAATGAAGTGAAGTGAAGTCACTCAGTTGTGTCCGACTCTTTGCAACCCCATGGACTGCAGTCCACCAAGCTCCTCTGTCCATGCGATTTTCCAGGCAAGAGTACTGGAGTGGGTTGCCATTTCCTTCTCCAGGGTATCTTCCCGACCCAGGGATTGAACCCAGGTCTCCCGCATTGTAGCCAGATGCTTTTACTGTCTGAGCCACTAGGGAAGTCTTGTTTTGGAACCACTGGTGCTCACTGTAAACTGGGTTTAGAAGAATGCATCACCAAACAAGCACACCATCAGGCTGTCACTCAGTCGTGTCCACCTCTGCAACGCCATGGACAATAGTCCGCATTTTCCAGGCAAGAATACTGGAGTGGGTTTTCATTTCCTACTCCAGGGGATCTTCCTGACTCAGGGATGGAATCCATGCCTCTTTGAGTCTCCTGCATTGGCAGGCAGGTTCTCTACCACTAGCACACCTACTGGACCTACATTGGTTCAGACAGCAAAGAATCTGTCTGCAATGCAGGAGACCCAGGTTTGATTCCTGGGTCAGGAATGAAAATTACTCTGAGTCTAGAAAAATAGAAAAAATTTATATTTCCTGCATATGTGGGTTTATGGACTATAAAGTTTAATTCTACTGGTCCATTACTAGTTCTGCCACACCAGGGTATATATTAATACTTAACCAAGGGGCTTTAGAGTTAAGGAACAGGAAAGATAAAGGTATAATCAAGAAAGAGGGTTCAGTTCAGTTCAATTCAGTCGCTCAGTCGTGTCCAACTCTTTGTGACCCCATGAATCGCAGCACGCCAGGCCTCCCTGTCCATCACCAACTCCTGGAGTTGACTCAAACTCAAGTCAGTGATACCAGCCAGCCATCTCATCCTCTGTCGTCCCTTTCTCCTTCTGCCCCCAATCCCTCCCAGCATCAGAGTCTTTTCCAATGAGTCAACTCTTCACATGAGGTGGCTAAAGTACTGGAGTTTCAGCTTTAGCATCAGTCCTTCCAAAGAAATCCCAGAGCTGATCTCCTTCAGAATGGACTGGTTGGATCTCCTTGCAGTCCAAGGGACGTTCAAGAGTCTTCTCCAACACCACAGTTCAAAAGCATCAATTCTTCAGCACTCAGCCTTCTTCACAGTCCAACTCTCACATCCATACATGACTGCTGGAAAAACCATAGCCTTGATTAGACAGAACTTAGTCGGCAAAGTAATGTCTCTGCTTTTGAATATGCTATCTAGGTTGGTTATAACTTTTCTTCCAAGGAGTAAGAGTCTTTTAATTTCATGGCTGCAATCACCATCTGCAGTGATTTTGGAGCCCCCCAAAATAAAATCTGACACTGTTTCCACTGTTTCTCCATCTATTTCCCATGGAATGATGGGACCAGGATATCTATTAATATTTAACATAAGTCTTCAGAGTTGGGGAAAGGGAAAGATGAAGTTAAAATCAAGAAAGAAATAGGAAAGAAAAGCAAGAGGGAGGGGCCAGGAAAAGAATGAGCTTTCACATGTCTACCCTCATTTGAGGAAGATAAGTAAGGTGTGTAAGTAGGGTGAGATGGCACTGGTTAAAATTCTTACTTCATCATTAACAACATAGGCACGTTTGAGTAAGTCATTTAACTAGCTGAGCTCAGTTTTCTAATATACAATGTAAGGATAATAATGATTTTTTTTATTCTCATAGATTTTTTTGTGAGGGTCAAGAGAAATAATAAACATAAAATGGTCTTGAAAAGTGAAAAGGCTTTACTATTCAGATTCCTATTACTCTGTGACGAGCCTTTAGTAAGTGTTCAGTAATTGTTTCCTATTACAGAAAAAAAGGGAAATGAGGGGAGAATTGAATTCCAAAAGCCACTTAAAATAACCAGCCCCATTACTTGTCAAATAATTGTGATATTTTATTTGTCTTTACCCTTTTCCTGGAGCCACTGATGCATGTTTCAGTTGTTAAAGATCATGTCCAGTGAAACAGGACCACTTGTATTACCAGCAAATTTCCCTCTATATTACACCAATAGACTTCGTTTTCTTTTTTACCTCAGTCCACAGAGCAGAGTGGGATTTGGAGGAGGTGATTCAGGGAGGAGAGACACTCATCAGCACAGTGTCCTTCTCTCCACAGATCACTGAGCTCACAAGCCATTAAAAGCTTCCGCTAGTTTGCATCTCAAACTGAGAATGGTCTCTGGCTAAGGTCCTTTCACACAGTACCCTACGGGGCTAAACAACCAGGAATGGAACTGCTTAGCCCCGTCTTTCACCTCACACTTGGAGTTCAAAGACTGTTTCTCTATTTTTCCAATTAAGAGCTCTTGTGGAAACCCTCATGACATTTTGCAGAACCTCAGAGTTCCTCAAAACCCCGTTGAGAATCCCAAATCTTCTTTTGTAAGAGAGTGTGTGTGTGTGTGTATATACATGTGTATGTACTGGGTGGACCAAAAATTTCATTCTGGGTTTTCTGTAAGATATTAAGGAAAACCCAAATGTACTTTTTTGCCAACCCAATATTAAAACTTGGATTTTTCTTGTTTCTTGAATTTATAAGAGAATGTTATATAAAGAACAGATGACACAGAAGTTTGACTAATCTGAGGTCCAAGAGGCTTACAACTAAGTTCTGCAAAGGCAATCTGTCAAACTTTGCCTTGGATCCCTACCAGATCTTCACGAGATCTGCCTCATCAGCCTGTGAAAGGCGACTTTGTTTAGCTCACATTCCAAAGGCAGTGACTGTGGGATTGCTGATCATGTGGTTACTTCCTACTCAGTGTGTGGCTAAGAAACCAGAGACACCATTCACAAGCACACGTTGTTGACTTACCAAATGATCTCTCTCTCTCTCTCTCTTTCTTTCATGTGTTCTTGGGAGAACTACTTCTCACAGGAACTATCACTATAATCTAATCCCTTGCGTATACCTTGGTGTAAACGGCAAAATCTAGACCTAGAATACTAATGACCATTATAGGGAATTTCTGACAATTCAGAATCAATAGCTTTGCACATTTAGCAGGAGCTCCAAAAAAAAAAACTAGGAGATAAAACAGAAAGCATAGTCAGCTAAGTCCTGAGACCTCAAAACAAAATTCTAAGAAAGATTCCTTTCAAAGACTGAAATCTTCTGAAACCTATCTGCTGGCATCCCTCTTTCCTCTGACGCTTATTTTGCAGACCTTCTTTCTTCAGGGGCTTCTCAGGATAGGAACAAACTAATTTCTCTCTGTTTCTGTCACTCTTTCCTCAAATGTCCATACTCTACCCCAGGGCTGATTTTCTGTGATTATCTGGAGGCTGCGTCTGCATTTCATGGATACACTCACACAGAAAGAGTCCAGGGACAGGACTAGCATGAGGTAAGAGGGCACCGTGGGTGCAAAATTTCAGGGTGTCAATGGCATGGCCACGCAGGTCAACTTTGCTACCTCTCCTTCACCTTTAGTCTTTACCTTGATAGATTGGTGAGCGCTGAGTCTCCATTCCAAATTGACAAGGTAGGAACATTCCAGGTATGTCTTGAATCAGGTGCCCAGTCCTGATCCAGTCAGCAACAGACCCCAGGAAGGAGGTCACATGGAATAAACATAGCTATGGAGTGTCCATCTCTGGGCTTAGGGGGCAATTCTCAGATAAAGAGAGACCATGATTTGTAAAGAAACTCTAATATTTTACAGTACAAAAGCACTATATAAGTAGAGTATCTTAATTACTTGTCTCCTGCTATTTTTTCTTGCCTCCATTATTAATTTCATAACTCTGAAGTATATACAATGTATAATTTACTATATGAGTATCAGTAGATTTCCTAAAGTTTTAACACATGGTTGCTGCCCTTGCGTTTGCAATCCACCTGGGAGAATGAGACCAGCTGCCAAATGCATGCAGGAGAGTAGTTATGTTAAGTAATTCAAATGAATTCCATTTGAAAATAAAATCTGTAGTGAGTCAATACATTATACGGAAGTTTTGAGAAGAAAGAAGAATGTGTGGAATAAGGCTCTCAAGTACCCCTTCTTAATGATTTCTGTTTTGGGAAGAAAGAAATAGCAGATACAAAGAGTTATAGGAAGGACCAGATCAGAAAATACCAAGGGAGCTCTGACATGTCACACAGGATATGGGGTGTTCTTTGTGTTTATTCATATTACACGTCCTATCTCCCTAAGACTAATGAAAGACCCAGGAAGTCTGAACCGATGCAACCTCCTTCTGTGAAAAACTCTGCTGGTATTAAAGGAAAACATTCACAATCTTTCTATTTATTCCAAATTGTTCTATTGACCATGAGTTTTCAAATGGTCAGCAATACTGGTTGTTGATGGGAGATCAGGTGAGAGGGACTATGTCCTTTGCAGAAAATTACTTCCTTTTTCAAATTGTTTCGCTTTTTAAATTTTTGGCTGTGCTGAGCAGTTTGTGGAATTTTAGTTCCCCAACCAGGGATGGAACCTAGACCTTTGGCACTGAGAGAGTGGAGTTCTAAACACTGGACCACCAGGTACTTCCCAGGAAATCACTTTTTCGTAAAAGAAGCACAAAATGCAGTTTTTCCTTCACCCTCTCTCTCTTCTGAAGATCCCCTTTCAACAGTGAAGAACTGAGCATTAAGACCCCGCTTCTGCCACTGCAGAAGAATGATCTTACAGAGAGTTAATGTTCGGGTGGAGATCTGCGGGGAGCCCACCTTAGAAAAGAATGAATGAAAGCACAAGACGATATGGATCTTCTAGGCGTGCCTCAAGGGAATGTGATTCCTGATAAATAAAGGGAAGATCCCAAAGGATCTAAGGAAATGATACAGAGTATTTGGCAGAAACTCTGGCTATTAGGTTTCTCTAATAGCCCAGGCTTGGCTCCCTTCCCAGGTGATTTAAAGTGGAATCCTAATGTTTGTCCACCTAAGGATTGCTGACAGGATGTCAGATCCCTGGGTCGGGAAGCTCCCCTGGAGAAGGAAATGGCACCCCACTCCACTATTCTTGCCTGGAAAATCTCATGGATGTAGGAGCCTGGTTGACTACTGTCCATGGGGTTGCAAAGAGTCGGACACGACTGAGTGACTTCACTCTGCCCCTGCACTTCCAGACCCTGTTTATTTTCTCCAGAATCTTTTCTGGTTACAAATATAAAGCCTAAAACCCTCACTGCATTCCTCCATAAAATAAAATCAAGGATCCCTTAGAGGACCAAACTTTCTGAGGGGACACCGATTACTACAATTTGTCTGAAGACATTGTTGGACAATGATGCATATCTGTGTCAAAATCTCATGTGAGAAATTTCTTTTAGGAAAATATTGGAAAGGCCTCACTTTTTCCTTTCCCTTGGTAAACTGGTAACCCTTTCTATGAGAATAATTAGAACAATGCAGGTTGCCTTTTTTTCTTTGGTTGCACTCATTCAGTGTTTCTGATTCTAGTTCCTATTTTTATTTTTTATGTCTCTGTTACCTATAAACAGGTTCAAATCCTTTGTGAATGAGGTATATAAAAAAGGAGAGAAAGAAAAAGGAAGGGAGTGAGGGAGAATACCGCAATTTTGCTCATAAAAGGGCAGAGTATGAAACAGCTAACCAAATATATATTTGCTATAATTGCTCTTTGCTACAAACAACATTCGCTATTTACCACTCCACTGGAAAGCCACCGAAGCAGATCATGAAATTTTATTTTCCCTGAAGAAGAACAAATAATGGGAACTCTGAAAAGAGCTGGTGTTTGGTCTTACAATGGCAGAGAGAGATTGGAAATTTGAAAAAGAGAAAAAGAAACAATACTGTAACATATTTCTTGTTTATGTAGATATGGGAATTGAAAAGCAGTACTGATCCTTCAGGAAACCCTTAATCATGCATTACCCCTTGGAGCCTAACAAACACCTGTGAAACAGGTCATCTGGGAATGATCTCAGCTGAAGAACTGAAGCTCAAACCACAAAACTAAGATTTTCTTCAGTGGTGTGATGGATAAGACAGGAGGCTGTAGTGTTAAGACCTAGCTTGAATTTCCAGTTCTACTATTAATTATTTACAATACTTGGGCATGCCACTTAACCTGTCCTCATATGTAAAATGAGAATAATGAGTGTGCTCTGCATACCTTATTTTTCCCTCCTCCAAATGTTCTGTGTATTTTGCACTAGTTTCCGGAAGTTTTCTGGGCCAGTGTAAGCCTTGTCTAAGTCTCTTCCTTGGAACCAAAGTCTCCAACTCAGAGTCTTCTCTCCCACTGCAGGAAACACCACTTGGTCCCTTTGCCTATTGCCAATGTTCCAGCTGACAGTTACCCCGGCAAGTGCCCTGGCAGATGAGCCTGTGCACATCCAAGCGACGGGTCTGTGCCCACTGCAGATGGTGACGCTCATGGCAACCATGAAGGATGACAAAGGGAATCTATACCGGTCCCGAGCTTTCTACAGGGCTAACGAGGCTGGGGAACTGGACCTGAAGAGAGATCCTGCCGTGGGGGGCCACTACATGGGGGTCCATCCGATGGGCCTCCTCTGGTCCCTGAAGCCTGAGAGGCCTTTTGACAGGCTAATTAAGAGGGATGTGATGAACACACCCACCTGGATCACTCTGGATCTCTATGACTCAGTTTACGTACACAAGGTAGGCGAGGTTCAGCCCAAGGCCAGCCAGGTGCTGCAGCGCTGGTTCTCCAGCCCCGATCTGCAGCGGGTGCCCATCCGAGAAGGTCGTGTGAGAGGAGCCCTGTTCCTGCCTCCAGGTGAGACTCATCTTGAGGGACCTGGAAAACACAATTGGTGGGGTTAAAAGGAAAAACAAAGGACATCCAGTTGTTGAACTAGGATTTCCCATAGTATTTTAAAAGCAACAAGCCATTTTGTTGTGTATGAAAGTGAAATTCATTCTGCTCAGCTTGTACTTTTGCCGTTATCTACTTAGCCCTTCTGATACTCTTTCTGATCTCATTTTCTTCTCTTTTTGCTGCTCTAAGGGGAAGGCCCATTCCCAGGACTCCTTGATTTGTTTGGGGGCATCGGGGGTCTAGTTGAACATCGGGCCAGTCTTTTGGCTGTCCGTGGCTTTGCAGTGCTGGCTTTAGCATATTTTGCCTATGATGACCTGCCCAAGCAGCTGGAGGAGGTGGACCTGGAATATTTTGAGGAAGCTGCCAACTTGCTACTAGCTCATCCCAAGGTATTTAAGATACTTTTCATTTTACCTGGCAACCTTATAGCAACAGATATATATATATATATATATATATATCTCACAAATGTCTGTTCTGCCTAGTTTGTTTAGATTGGGGCATAGCACACTTGAGTTAAAATTGGGGATAATAATATCAACCTGTAGGATTTCTGGGTTGATTAGGATCAGCTTAATGTTTACTGGCACAGAGAAGACAATAAATATTAGGTATATTATGATCTTCTTCATTTTCTAGTTCAAAAATATTTAAATATTAGGTATTTCTTGAAAGTGCTGCACTCAATATGTCAGCAAATTTGGAAAACTCAGAAGTTGCCACAGGACTGGAAAAGGTCAGTTTTCATTCCAATCCCAAAGAAAGGCAATGCCAAAGAATGCTCAAACTACCACACAATTGCATTCATCTCACATGCTAGTAAAATAATGCTCAAAATTCTCCAAGCCAGGCTTCAGCAATATGTGAACTGTGAACTTCCAGATGTTCAAGCTGGTTTTAGAAAAGGCAGAGGAACCAGAGATCAAATTGCCAACATCCACTGGATCATGAAAAAAGCAAGAGAGTTCCAGAAAAACATCTATTTCTGCTTTATTGACTATGCCAAGGCCTTTGACTGTGTGGATCACAATAAACTGTGGAAAATTCTGAAAGAGATGGGAATACCAGACCACCTGACCTGCCTCTTCTAAACCTGTATGAAACAGTTAGAAGTGGACATGGAACAACAGACTGGTTCCAAATAGGAAAAGGAGTATGTCAAGGCTGTGTATTGTCACCCTGCTTATTAGCTTATATGCAGAGTACATCATGAGAAACGCTGGGCAGGAACAAGCACAAGCTGGAATCAAGATTGCCAGGAGAAATATCAATAACCTCAGATATGCAGATGACACCACGCTTATGGCAGAAAGTGAAGAATTAAAGAGCCTCTTGATGAAAATGAAAGAGGAGAGTGAAAAAGTTGGCTTAAAGCTCAACATTCAGAAAACGAAGATCATGGCATCTGGTCCCATCACTTCATGGGAAGTAGATGGGGAAACAGTGGAAATAGTGGCTGACTTTATTTTTCTGGGCTCCAAAATCACTGCAGGTGGTGATGGCAGCCATGAAATTAAAAGATGCTTACTCCTTGGAAGAAAAGTTATGACCAACCTAGATAGCATATTAAAAAGCAGAGACATTACCTTGTCAGCAAAGGTCCATCTAGTCGAGGCTATGGTTTTTCCAGTAGTCATGTACGGATATGAGAATTGGACTAAAAAGAAAGCTGAGTGCCGAAAAATTGATACTTTTGAACTGTGGTGTTGGAAAAGACTCTTGAGAGTCCCTTGGACTGCAAGGAGATCCAACCAATCCATCCTAAAGGAGATCAGTCCTGAGTGTTCATTGGAAGGACTGATGTTGAAGCTGAAACTCCAATACTTTGGCCACCTGATGTGAAGAACTGATTCATTTGGAAAGACTCTGATGCTGGGAAAGATTGAGGGCAGGAGGAGAAGGGGACAACAGAGGATGAGATAGTTGGACGGCATCACCAACTCAATGGACATGGGTTTGAGTGGACTCTGGGAGTTGGTGATAGACAGTGAGGACTGATGTGTTGCAGTTCATGGGGTTGCAAAGAGTCAGAGATGACCTAGCAACTGAACTGAATAGTTCAACCTGACACGATAGAACAATCATTCATATCACCTAATGTTTATTAAGTGATCATAAATCACCTAATGTTTATTAAGTGATTATTTGTTAGACTCTATGCTAAATACTTTACATGTACCCTTTTATTTAATGCTCATAATTACCAGATGAATGTACTTTTGACATGGTCCTTATCTTTCAGATGAGAAGGCCTACCCATCTCAGTTGAGTAAGATGCCAAAACTTCACAGCCAGTTAGCAACAGAGCCCTTCCGGCAATGTCTTTGCTCCAAACCGTGTCATTCTGGCTCCCCGAATTGTATGCTTCTCCCCCGGGGAGAGCCTTGACTCTTCTCAAGAAGAGACAGGATATGTTTCCTGTTGGAGCATCACCAATACTCCTATTTTCAGTGTTATCATCATTACAATCAAATAGATGTGTGACTTTTTCTAAGCACATTTGGCTCTTTTTAAAGGATTGCCTAGAAGGAATTAAATCCCAGATAAAATGTTTTCAACTGATTTGTTGTTGTTTTTTCATTTCAAGCTTGAACTATTTGTGACACTGTATGAGGAGAAAGGGCAATTGCCAAAATTCAATTTGTGGTTAAATTCAGCAGAAGAGGTTCAATTTCCACGTCTGCCCCTTGATACTGTTGTAACCTTGAGCAAGACTTAAACTTCCTGACTCTCTGTTTCCTTGGAAGGAATGAGATGACGTGTGTAAAGCACTTAGTGGAGGGCCTCGTGTATAGTAAACACTCAGTAAATACATCTCATTACCTGTGCCAATCTGGCTTCTTCTCTCTTCCTTTTCCCATACTCTCAATCCATCCCAAAGTGTTTTAGGTTCTTTCTCAATACATTATGGCCTCTGGCCGCTGTTCTAGTCCATTCCCTCGTCACTGCTCACCTGTTATTCTGCAACAGTGCATCAATCAGCTACAGCCCTCCTTTCTCACGCCACATGGATTGTTCCCAAATGTGGTTGCACAATGAATTTCCTTGGTGATAGTTAATAGTATCAGATTCTTGAGGCCACTCAGACCTATTGAATTAGCTCTCAAGAAAACTGGATCTCAGAAAATTCTGACTTGAAAGTTCCCCCCACCCCAGGTGATTCTGATGATAGAAAGCTGCTGGGGATACAATTGTGAGCAAAGTAAACACACAGGGTCACTATATATTTTGCTATTGTTCACCCAGAATGCCCTTCCTTTCCTCATTCTTCTCTCAGACTTCTTCCTTTCCCACTGCTCCCTCGGCCCAGCACAAAATTATTGACTCCCTCCTGTGACCCCTGTTTTCCCTACTGGACTGGGTACTGATATCCAGTTTATAGAATCCGAGTCTTTCATCTTTACCCTCCCAATGCTTCCAAGATTAGCCTTTAGATTAACCACTACGCAAATCCTCTATAGCTGCAAAATGCCGTTTAAATATGAATTACACTTACCTAATAGTTCATGGAAACAGTGGAAACAGTGTCAGACTTTATTTTTTTGGTCTCCAAAATCACTGCAGATGGTGATTGCAGCCATGAAATTAAAAGACACTTACTCCTTGGAAGGAAAGTTATGACCAATCTAGATAGCATATTCAAAAGCAGAGACATTACTTTGCCAACAAAGGTCTGTCTAGTCAAGGCTGTGGTTTTTCCAGTGGTCGTGTATGGATGTGAGAGTTGGACTGTGAAGAAGGCTGAGTTGAGTGAGTGCCAAAGAACTGATGCTTTTGAGCTGTGGTGTTGGAGAAGACTCTTGAGAGTCCTTTGGACTGCAAGGAGATCCAACTAGTCCATCCTACAGGAGATCAGTCCTAGGTGTTCACTGGAAGGACTGATGCTGAAGCTGAAACTCCAATACTTTGGCCACCTCATGCAAAGAGTTGACTCACTGGAAAAGATCCTGATCCTGGGAAGGTTTTGGGGCAGGAGGAGAAGGGGACGACAGAGGATGAGATGGCTGGATGGCATCACTGACTCAATGGACATGTTTGGGTGTACTCCAGGAGTTCGTGATGGACAGGGAGGCCTGGTGTGCTGTGATTCATAGGGTCGCAAAGAGTCGGACATGACTGAGCGATTGAAATGAACTGAACTGAATAGGTGAAAGAACCCAGGACACCATTTTTTTGTAGCCCGAGAGAATAATTTGATTCTTCAGAATGCTTACCTGTCTCTGCTTGAATGTTTCTGGTGATTTAGATCCTTTTTGCTTTATATAGAATTCTGTTTTTGATGATCAGTTTTAGTGTCTGTTGTTTCATTTGATCTTCATAACAGTCCTGCAAGGTAGGTAATATTAAGACCCCTCATAAGACGATATGGCTTAGGGAGTGTAAGTAGATGATGATCTCTCTTGGTCTCAGAAGCTGGTAAACCCTAGTGCTAGGACTCCCACTCCTCATTTTGTGACTCTCCCCGTCATCCCAGCTTACTGGCCTGTGGGACAGCTCCTCCTCAGAGAATGGCCTGTGATGGGTTCCCTTCATTTTGTCCTTCAGGTCCTAAAGCCGGGAATTGGAGTGATATCTCTGAGCAAAGGTGCGGAGATCGGGCTGGCCATGGCTTGTTACCTCAAGCAGGTGGCAGCCACTGTCTGCATCAATGGGACCAATGCCATCCATGAATTTCCGCTCAGGTACCGGGATCTGGTTACAACCCCCACCCCCTCGTTTCTAGAGCGCATGCAGGTCAGCGTCGAGGGTGCTGTGCGCATCCGCCACTTCAAGGGCGACCCCCGAGATGCACGGAATCAACATAGTGTGCTTCCTGTTGAAAAGGCCCAGGGCCCAATCCTCTTCATTGTAGGGGAGGCTGACGAATGCTTCAACAGCAAAGAATACGCTGAGCAGGCACTGGACCAGCTGCGGAGGCACGGCAAAAGCAGTGGAAGGATGCTGGCCTACCCTGGGGCGGGCCACCTGCTAGAGCCGCCCTACGGGCCCCTGTGCTATATGTCCTGGAGCCGCGGCCTCTTCCTCCCCATGCTCTGGGGTGGGGAGCCTGAGGGCCACGCGGCAGCCCAGGAGCACTCCTGGCAAGAGATCCTGAAATTCTTCAGGCAACACCTTGTTCTGAGCAGAAGCACACTGTGACGGGGATGATGGGGGCGGGCGCGGGGGGCAGAGACTAACAACCCCAGAAAAGAATCAGGCAGGGCTATGGGTGAGGGAAGGGGCTCTCCTGATTTCTCTAGATTCACAGTCGTCTTGAGGCAACTGGAAGGAAATTGGACAAAATCAAAGAATCAGATGCATCTGAAATATTTCTGATAAAATTGTATGTGCTTTGTAAAGTTTTATAAATTGAATCTTAGTTGATATGCACCAGGGTACGTTGCTCCTTCAAAATTTTGATGCCCTTGAACTTTGAATAACCTTTTGTATCCCGGCTGGGGAGTCCTTGGATCCGGGTATTGCCAATTTAGATGAATTTCCTGGAACTCTGAAGTCCCTTGTGAAGTCATTTTCTGTTTAAACTATTTTGAGTTGAATTTGACATTTGATTTGAAAAGTTCTGATACCAGCATCAGGTACTGTAGTGCTTGCTATGGATTTCCAGTAGATATCTTAACTCTTTTTTTTTTTTTTTTGGGGAACAGTGATGTTTCTTTTTCTTCCTAAAATATATTTTGTTTAAAAATTTTGAGCAGGAGTGGGATTAAATGCTCATGTGCTTCTGGAGCATTTAGTGACTAAATGAGTTATATTTAAAGTGATTACAGGAGTGCCTGGCACATAGTGATTTCAGTATCAGAGTAAGCTATTATCATTTCCATAATGCTTTTCTCCTTCAGTCTGTCAATGTGGTGAATTGTATTCATTGATACACTAATTTTTCTTATTCATCTAATTCTACTAGATCATTTTCTCATCTTGACTAGTTTGGGTTTTAAAATAAAAAGCTAACCTGCTGCTGCTGCTGCTAAGTCGCTTCAGTCATGTCCGACTCTGTACGACCCCACAGACAGAAGCCCACCAGGCTCCACTGTCCCTGGGATTCTCCAGGCAAGAACACTGGAGTGGGTTGCCATTTCCTTCTCCAATGCATGAAAGTGAAAAGTGAAAGTGAAGTCGCTCAGTCGTGTCTGACCCTTAGCGACCTCATGGACTGCAGCCCACCAGGGTCCTCCATCCATGGGATTTTCCAGGCAAGAGTACTGGAGTGGGGCTAACCTAGTCATTTATATTTTCTAAGAATTTCATCTCTGTTTTCTGGAACACATTTCTCTCTCTCTTTTTAACATATCAACTGTCATTTTATTTGCATGCTTTTGCCTTTTACTTTGAATCCGACTTGCTAAATATTTGTCTATTTTATTGATCTTTTCCTGGAACAGCTTTTGGGTTGCTAGAAAAATCTAATTTTTCCTGATTCATCAATTTCTGCTTCTTTGAGATAAGTTTATTCTCTCTGCCACATATGCTTTTCTGGCTTTTTGATATACAGTGCTCTCATTTTGTTAATGTCTAAGTAGTTTGTGATTTACTCCCTGCCCTTCCCTTAAACCCAAGGGTGCTTTTACCAAAGTACCAAGTATTGTCCTGTAATTAACTTGTTCTTTAAAAGGGAATCTCACTTTGTATCGGAGGGGTCAGATTGTCACCCTCTGAACCCACTGATCAAACTTAGTGTCTCTAAAAATGGTCAACTTGAAATAACATGTTTTGTGATGAGATGTAATGTGGAGTGCCCAGCACTTCTTAGAACTCTTCTAACAACACTACTAAGCTTGAAGTTTTATTGTCCAGCTTTAAATCCAGTCCTTAGATCAAACTTCTTACTAATGTGGTAGCTAGTGAAAAAGATAAATGGCACTATAAGGAGACAACCATAGATTGTCTATCATGCTATGATCTGGTCTAGTCACATGTTAATTACCAACTGACCTGGTCTCTTTTCATAAAAATTACATGGAAAATTTTGGAATTTTTCACTTTGTAAGATTTTTTCTTTTTGCATTGGAGTGAGCTGGGGAATTATTCAAAATTAAAAGGCATTTGAGAGGCATATCAACCAAATACTGTGTGAGCCTGATTTGAACAAAATAACTGTAAAAAGATTTTTGAGGGGTAACTAGAGAAATATGAATATGACTGGATACTAAACAATACTATGAAATCATTATCTTGTTAGGTGTCAGAATGGTGTTGAGTTATGTAACAGTAACTTTTTAGAGATGGATACTGACATATTTAGAAGTGAAGAGTCACAATATCTGGGAATCATTTTAAAATACTGCAGGAATATGGAAAATGTGAGAAACTATTGTATCTAGATGATGCATATACTGAGATTTGTTTTCTCTACTTTTATGTGTGCTTGCAAATTTTTAATAATAAAAGTTAAAAAATAAGGTACAATTGGTATATTTATTTTTCTGCCCAACAGACGAGATCTTTAGCATGCAATACATCTTTTCTCCATGATATTTCTCATTAATTTCAGATTATTTCCAATCAGTGATAATTATTTTAAATTATTTCATTGGCATATAGTTGCTTTACAATGTTGTATTAGTTTCTGCTGTATAGCAAAATGAATCAGTTCTATGTTTATACACATATATCCCATCTTTTTTTAGATTTCCTTCCTGTTTAGGTCACCATAGAGCACTGAGTAGAGTTCCCTCTGCTATAGAGTTGGTTCTCATTAGTTACCTATTGATATTTTATACATAGTAGTTATGGCACCCCACTCCAGTGCTCTTGCCTGGAAAATCCCATGGACGGGGGAGCCTGGTGGGCTGCCGTCTATGGGGTCGCACAGAGTCGGACATGACTGAACGCTTTCACTTTCACTTTTCATTTTCATGCATTGGAGAAGGAAATGGCAACCCACTCCAGTGTTCTTGCCTGGAGAATCCCAGGGACGGGGCCTGGTAGGCTGCCGTCTATAGGGTCGCACAGTGTCGGACACGACTGAAGCGACTTAGCAGCAGCAGCAGTAGCAGCAGGAATGTATAAAGGTCAATCCCAATCTCCTAATTCATCCCCCTCCTCCTTCCCCGCTTGGTAACCAAGAGTTTGTTCTCTATATCTGTGACTCTCTGCTTTGCAAATAAGGTCATCTGTACCATTTTTCTAGACTCCACATGTCCATAATATTATACAATATTTGTTTTTAGTCTTTTTATTTGGGCATCNTTTTTTTTTTTTTTTTGGGGAACAGTGATGTTTCTTTTTCTTCCTAAAATATATTTTGTTTAAAAATTTTGAGCAGGAGTGGGATTAAATGCTCATGTGCTTCTGGAGCATTTAGTGACTAAATGAGTTATATTTAAAGTGATTACAGGAGTGCCTGGCACATAGTGATTTCAGTATCAGAGTAAGCTATTATCATTTCCATAATGCTTTTCTCCTTCAGTCTGTCAATGTGGTGAATTGTATTCATTGATACACTAATTTTTCTTATTCATCTAATTCTACTAGATCATTTTCTCATCTTGACTAGTTTGGGTTTTAAAATAAAAAGCTAAGCTCCTGCTGCTGCTGCTAAGTCGCTTCAGTCATGTCCGACTCTGTACGACCCCACAGACAGAAGCCCACCAGGCTCCACTGTCCCTGGGATTCTCCAGGCAAGAACACTGGAGTGGGTTGCCATTTCCTTCTCCAATGCATGAAAGTGAAAAGTGAAAGTGAAGTCGCTCAGTCGTGTCTGACCCTTAGCGACCTCATGGACTGCAGCCCACCAGGGTCCTCCATCCATGGGATTTTCCAGGCAAGAGTACTGGAGTGGGGCTAACCTAGTCATTTATATTTTCTAAGAATTTCATCTCTGTTTTCTGGAACACATTTCTCTCTCTCTTTTTAACATATCAACTGTCATTTTATTTGCATGCTTTTGCCTTTTACTTTGAATCCGACTTGCTAAATATTTGTCTATTTTATTGATCTTTTCCTGGAACAGCTTTTGGGTTGCTAGAAAAATCTAATTTTTCCTGATTCATCAATTTCTGCTTCTTTGAGATAAGTTTATTCTCTCTGCCACATATGCTTTTCTGGCTTTTTGATATACAGTGCTCTCATTTTGTTAATGTCTAAGTAGTTTGTGATTTACTCCCTGCCCTTCCCTTAAACCCAAGGGTGCTTTTACCAAAGTACCAAGTATTGTCCTGTAATTAACTTGTTCTTTAAAAGGGAATCTCACTTTGTATCGGAGGGGTCAGATTGTCACCCTCTGAACCCACTGATCAAACTTAGTGTCTCTAAAAATGGTCAACTTGAAATAACATGTTTTGTGATGAGATGTAATGTGGAGTGCCCAGCACTTCTTAGAACTCTTCTAACAACACTACTAAGCTTGAAGTTTTATTGTCCAGCTTTAAATCCAGTCCTTAGATCAAACTTCTTACTAATGTGGTAGCTAGTGAAAAAGATAAATGGCACTATAAGGAGACAACCATAGATTGTCTATCATGCTATGATCTGGTCTAGTCACATGTTAATTACCAACTGACCTGGTCTCTTTTCATAAAAATTACATGGAAAATTTTGGAATTTTTCACTTTGTAAGATTTTTTCTTTTTGCATTGGAGTGAGCTGGGGAATTATTCAAAATTAAAAGGCATTTGAGAGGCATATCAACCAAATACTGTGTGAGCCTGATTTGAACAAAATAACTGTAAAAAGATTTTTGAGGGGTAACTAGAGAAATATGAATATGACTGGATACTAAACAATACTATGAAATCATTATCTTGTTAGGTGTCAGAATGGTGTTGAGTTATGTAACAGTAACTTTTTAGAGATGGATACTGACATATTTAGAAGTGAAGAGTCACAATATCTGGGAATCATTTTAAAATACTGCAGGAATATGGAAAATGTGAGAAACTATTGTATCTAGATGATGCATATACTGAGATTTGTTTTCTCTACTTTTATGTGTGCTTGCAAATTTTTAATAATAAAAGTTAAAAAATAAGGTACAATTGGTATATTTATTTTTCTGCCCAACAGACGAGATCTTTAGCATGCAATACATCTTTTCTCCATGATATTTCTCATTAATTTCAGATTATTTCCAATCAGTGATAATTATTTTAAATTATTTCATTGGCATATAGTTGCTTTACAATGTTGTATTAGTTTCTGCTGTATAGCAAAATGAATCAGTTCTATGTTTATACACATATATCCCATCTTTTTTTAGATTTCCTTCCTGTTTAGGTCACCATAGAGCACTGAGTAGAGTTCCCTCTGCTATAGAGTTGGTTCTCATTAGTTACCTATTGATATTTTATACATAGTAGTTATGGCACCCCACTCCAGTGCTCTTGCCTGGAAAATCCCATGGACGGGGGAGCCTGGTGGGCTGCCGTCTATGGGGTCGCACAGAGTCGGACATGACTGAACGCTTTCACTTTCACTTTTCATTTTCATGCATTGGAGAAGGAAATGGCAACCCACTCCAGTGTTCTTGCCTGGAGAATCCCAGGGACGGGGCCTGGTAGGCTGCCGTCTATAGGGTCGCACAGTGTCGGACACGACTGAAGCGACTTAGCAGCAGCAGCAGTAGCAGCAGGAATGTATAAAGGTCAATCCCAATCTCCTAATTCATCCCCCTCCTCCTTCCCCGCTTGGTAACCAAGAGTTTGTTCTCTATATCTGTGACTCTCTGCTTTGCAAATAAGGTCATCTGTACCATTTTTCTAGACTCCACATGTCCATAATATTATACAATATTTGTTTTTAGTCTTTTTATTTGGGCATCCATTGTTGCCAATGAGAAATCTGATTCTTGCTACTTTGTGGGACTTTTTTCTTCTTTTTCTGAAAATTTCTTACAATTTTCTCTTTGTCCTTAGCGTTCTGAAATTTCATCAGGATATGACTAGGAATGGGTTTATTATTATTATTATAATTTATTTTGCTTGGTACCCCACGGGCTGAACTTGTATCACATGTTCATGCCTAAAGTGATCACAGGTGAGGGAGATGAGACCACCATACTAACTTAGACAATCAAGACTAACCCGGAGGTACAGAGATGGGTCAGCATCCATTGGAAAACTATGTCCATTTAGTGGACTGTGAGCAAAAATAAAATCCATTATAAGGAAGGGCTATTTAGTTATCAATCAGCAGTTTGCCCCACCTGCTTTTACTATCTCCCCTAATTATTTCAATAACAAATGAAAATTTGGTTGGGGGAGATGTGCTCTTCTGGCTTCTGATGCATTTCAAGTGTTTTCTGTAACTTATGGGCAAAGATTACTCCTCAATTAACCTGACTAAACATTTTGATTCTCTAAGCTTTGCTTTCTTTCTTTGTGTCCTTTGACTGACTGCAGAAGTATTTCTAGTTTAAACATTTGTAGAATACTTCTCATCTGTATATATGAATCCTAGTAACTTTCACCCTATCATATTCCCTTTCTAGGGTGGTTAGACATTCTATCCCAGAGACAAAGGTTTATGTGCCCTTGAACACAAATAATTTATAATACTGGAAACTGGCAGCCTCTTAGTCTCTGGATTTTCTTTATCTCTAAGGCTTCCCATTTCACTGTTTCTTTGTTGTGTTTTAACCTTGACTAGGTATTTTCCTCTCAGCATTTGTATGTGGTTTTCACAGATTTCTATTGCTTCTGGTAGAAAGCTTAATCAGTGTAAAAATATCTGCTGCTTACACTCTTGTTGCATAACCTTTCTCCTTTTTAATTGTACCCACATATGTCCCAGTGCTTCTGTGATTCTGGACTTACTCCATCCCCAACAGGTGAGTGGTGATTGGTGTAAACCAATCATGGTCTTTTTTTCCTCATCCAGTGAGTCGTGTAGGTGCAGAATGTGGCATAATTCTGGCCAATGATATCTGAAGAGAATGGAGATTGCCTGAAAGAGAAATTTTTGGAATTTGGAGGGAAGTTTTCCATTTGGATGTTGCATCTTAAGGTGGATGATATCCTGAGACCATGAGGGGAGATGGTCTGAATACAAAACCAACACCCAAAGTCTGAGCCAAATGAGTTCCAGAGAAATACTGGAGCTCTAATTATGTTGTTGCCATACTTGTTTAATCTTTGTATTTCTTGTTAATAGACTCAATACACTGTCTTATTTAAGCCACTTACTTTGGGCTTTTCTGTTCTTTGCTACTAAAGACGATCATGGTCATAAACATTTCTCCCTCTTGGCAGCCCACCCTCTTTTGGATCTGGCCTGAGGCATTATAGAAGAACAAATGGCACAACCTAATTTTTCAAATGAAAATATTGCAAGATGAATTAAAAATTAATAACCATCTTAAATTTTATGACACTTATTAGACTTTTAAAGTTTCATAAGATTATATAATATGGATAACCTGAGAGGCATGTGTTGTGTTTTATTCTTTTTTAAAGTTTTTTTTTTTTTTTTTTGATGTGAACTGATTTTAAGGTCTCTATTGAATTTGTTACAATATTGCTTCTGCTTTATGTCCTGGTTTTTTGGCCTCAAGGCATGTGGGATCTTAGCTGCCCAACCAGGGACAGAACCCACACCTCCTTCATTGGAAGGTGAAGTCTTAACCACTGGACTGCCAGGGACGTCCCAAGGACCATGTATTGTTGCTGGAGGAGATTGTATTACATTTTCCTTGTGATGATGCAATAGTGGGGAGAAGTGAAACCTCTGATGGTGAGTAGAGTCACCTCCATCTTCCCAATTGGAAGGAAGCTGAAAATAAACCATGTATATAAAAAAAATACAGACCAAAATGCTTATTGAGTTTTTACTGTATACCAGAAACTTTGCTACAAGGTTTTTTGAGTTATCTAATTGAATCTTCAGAGCAGCTTTAACAGTAGACATCCCAAGAGGCTGTGAGATGGATTAGCATTGTCATTCAGCTGATCCTGGGTTTGATTTTTAGCAATCTCAGTCCTGTGATTACAGGAGAGAAGGATCTTTTTCAGAACACACATAGAAGCTTTTAGATCATCTATATGGCACACAAGTTGGGAGTTTAAATTCCTGAGTTCATCTTCTTTCCCCATTTTGTCCAGTAACACTAGTAGCAACAAGCCAATCTTATATTTATCAGTTTGCCAAAAATGTTCTAAAGTATCATATACAAATTTACCCAGCCCTTTCATTCTTATAAGAGGTTGATGAGAAGTATCCAGGGGTGCCTTTTTTCTTCTGTCTTCATTGTCAACTCATGCCATAGACTATCAGTGTTCTCCTTACTACCTAAAATAGAATAATCAGCAAGTTTAAATCTAATCTGGTTAAAGAGCCAGTTCCAGAAATGGCAGAGCCAATTCAAAAAACTCAATCATAAAACTCTGTTTTTTTTTCTAGAAACACTCTCTGTACGAAAATCTCAGTCAGAGTTCTCAAGAGAAATAGAACCAACATGATAAATACAGAAATTTTTTTTTTTTTTTTTTTAAAGCATTGGCTCTTGTGGTTACAGAGGCTGAGAAGTCTAAAAATCCACAGCCTGCAATCTGGAGACCCAGAAAAGCTGATGGTGTGATTGTAGTCCAAGTCTGAAGGCCTGAGAACTATGAGAGTTAATAGTGTGAATTCCAGTCTGAAAGCTGGCAACCTCGATATCCAAGGAGAGCTGATGTTTTGGTATTAGATTGAAGTCAGGAAAAGACAGATGTCTTTGCTCAAAGAGGCAGGAGGAGTTCCCTCTTTTTAAAGGAAAGTGAGCCTTTTTATTCTATTCAGTTTTCCATTAATTGGATGAGGGCCACCTATGTTAGGGAGGGCAATCCATGTTTTTACTCAGTCTGTGGGATCTCATGTAATCTCATCCAAAAACACTCTCACAGATACACCCACAATAATATTTGGCCAAATATCTGGGGCTCCAGTGGCCCAGTCAAGTTGATACAGAAAATTCACCACCACAGTGTAGATAGTCACTAAATTATTTCCATTTTACAGATGAGTAAACCAAGCCTTGGGGAGCTTAAGTTGCCTAAGCTTACACAAATATAGATGGATTTATAATAGGATTGAATTTACAGTCTTGCAGAACTCATGTAACTATCATTTTACCTGCCTGACAGCAGTATCTACCCAGGTTGCAGTATCTAGGGATGAAATAATCTAATCTTCTCTTATTAGTTATATCAATATTATGGCTTCCACTATAATTGAGGTTGGATGTGGTAAGGTGCCGGGGTCCAGCCCCAGTGGATCCAGGGTAATTCGAAGCAGGGACGGAGTTGGCTTCCTAGTAAAGAACTAATTTGATTACAGATATAAAGAGAGATTAGAAAAGGATAGTGTAGTAGGAAATATTAGTGGAGAAAAAGAGGCTGAATAACTTGGTTTACGTGGGATACCAATAAAGCTTTGAGACAAGAAGCCCCACCTACGTAGGCCACTGGCGCTCACTTGAATATCGGAGGGTGCCCCACCTTGGGCTCCCTCTTGGGTGGAACTTAAATGCCAGGGCAAAATTAGCAGCTTGGTGAGCACCCACACTCCAGATGGGAATTCAGCCAGAAAGTGGAAAACAAGAAAGAATGACATGGGAGAATCAGTCTTTCCAGAAACTCATCTGTTTTCTTTATTTTCAGGTTTGCTTATATATCTTTTTTTATACATAGAGACAAATGGAAATTTTAAAGTCACACAGGGATCAACAGTCTTGACCTTTATCAAAATCAGGTGCTTCATAAATGTATACAAAAAGGTCTTAGGGGTTTTTACATCATCTTCTGGCCATGAGGCCTGCTGACATTTTATGGTCCTTTCTTTCTGATAACAGTCAGTCAACCAGAAACTTATTTTCCAGGGGGTGATTTTTCTTAAACCAGGCACTACCCTCTGAAGGTACCAGATAAAGTTGCATTCCTATAGGGTGAGGGTGTAGTGGGTTACAATTAAGAAAGGGATTTATTTAACCTAAGGTTAACATGATTAAGCTTAAAGGTTAATACTTATTTCTCCTATATGCTAGTTATATTCATTATAAGGGCAGGGAATATGGAGATTTAGCAGCAAACATCAGCCCAACAAATGAAAACCCTTCACCAGTGTTCCCCTTAAGATCTATTTAGTCTTAAGATAGTGATAAAGTTACATTTTTACATAGCAAGGACACAGTGATTTATAACAAAGTACAGTGATCTATAATAAAAGAGAAAATTCATTAACTCAAAAAGTCTAGTATTGCTAACATCAAAACTACATTTCCTTTTCTATATTCCAAATACATTAATATATTCCCAGGTGCCTGAGGATATGGAGGCCTGGTGGCAATCATTGAGAAAAACAACAATGAGAAAAGCCCTATGCTAATTAAGACTTTCAAAATACTCCAAAATCTGTGCTGTTTATGGTTGAGAGGAAGTAAACAATCATGTGCATAGTGGTAGGAGTATGGATAATCCTGTCACACAAGCTAGTCTGCCAGCAGAGAGGTTTGACTTGAGACACCCTTGTCACACCCAGGAATTTTTATTGACTGGAGCTGCAAGTTTACTCCTTCTCCAAGAGAACCAGTGGGGAATAGCCCCCCATAAAGTCAGAGGTGTAGGTCAGAGTATGAAACAGTAAAGTAGGTAGTCTCTGGTTTGGAGGGGTAGAAGCTCGGGAACAGGGGGTTTCCTGAGGCTCGATCTCGCCTTTGTGTATGCCAAAGCCTCCTTCCTCATGACCTTTGTCATGGGCGGAGTTCCTCACGCTGGCTCCCTGCAGTAAGGGTCTTTATAATTTTTTAGTTTGGTTAGTTCAACACATAATGTTAAAAGACAGACTAGTCCAATGTCAGAGGACCTAACAATATTTTAATTGATAAAACCACATATACAGAAAGAAAAATTCAGACAAGCAGAAGTGTGTTCTGGCCTCAGTGAGGAAGGTTTAGTGAATGTCTTGCATTGCTCTGAATGAAAAAAACTGGCTTAGAGAAGAAAATCCACCAGTAAAGGAAATATAGTTGAGTTCACAATAGAGAAGTCATCTGATCCATGGGACAGGGATGGTGCAGCAGGCTTTTCCCATGGTTTATTCAGTTATGAAAGTGACAGTGATAATTGCTTAGTTGTGTCTGACTCTTTGCAAACCCATGGACAGTAGCCCGCCAGGCTCCTCTGTCCATGGAATTCTCCAGGCAAGAATGCTGGAGTGGGTTGCCATTCCTTTCTCCAGGGAATCTTCCTGACCTAAGGATTGAACTTGGGTCTCCTGCATTGCAGGTAGATTCTTTACCATCTGAGACACCAGAGAATACACTATTTACCTTTAAAAAGAAACTCATGCTAATCAAGCAACATTTTAACTAATAAAATGGTTTTCTAGACACCTCGATTACAAGATGAAGTATGGGTCGTTGTTGAGTTGCTAAGTCGTGTCTGACTCTTTTGCACCCCCATGGATTGTAGCCTGCCAGAACACCACTGTCCATGGAATTCTCCAGGCAACAATACTTCAGTGGGTTGCCATTTCCTACTCCAAGGAATCTTCCCAACCCAGAGATCAAATTGGCATCTCCTGTGGCTCTTGCATTGGCAGGTGGGTTCTTTACCACTGAGCCACCTGGGAAGCCTGGGATGTCAAATTTTGGACACAAATTAGTGATGATACCACTATCAGTTAATAAATGTTTCTTGAGTTTACACATGGTGTGCTAAAGATAATATTTGAAAATGTTTTTACACGCTCGTATCCTCACAATTCCTTGCTCTTTTTTCCCTGGTTTTATCTGAAATCAAATACAGTGATTAGTCAAACCCATTTCATTTGCCTTCACTAATCAAGGTTGTTTTAAGACTTGTATGTCTTATGATTACAAAAATGGCACCCCACTCCAGTACTCTTGCCTGGGAAATCCCATGGATGGAGGAGCCTGGTAGGCTGAAGTCCATGGGGTTGCTAGGAGTCGGACACAATTGAGCAACTTACCTTTCACTTTTCACTTTCATGCACTGGAGAAGGAAATGGCAACCCACTCCAGTGTTCTTGCCTGGAGAATCCCAGGGACGGGGGAGCCTGGTGGGCTTCTTTCTATGGGGTTGCACAGAGTCGGACACGACTGAAGTGACTTAGCAGCAGCAGCAGCAGCAAGAGGCATGTAGCATAAACAAGGTGTTTGCCTGAGTTATTTTCCAGGATGTTGGACTCAGCTCTGTCTAGTTCAGGCTGAGCTCGTTGGGACAGGGTAGCACCACTGACCCTTTGGCTGGGCACCTGCTGGTGTCTGCTGGGTGACCTTTTGAACTTGGAGAGGCTTGTAGATTAGCTACACCTGTGCAGGACCACTAGAATCGCATCTTTTCACAATCACCTTTCCCCCATGCCCCCTCTCGTCTCAGCCAGACCCCCTCTGCTTCTTCATTGGTCATCCCCTGAATACTCCACCCGCTTGTTTTCTGGGGCTTGGATTTGAGGCTTGTTCTCCCATTTCCTCGCCTTGCAAGTAAACTGTCTTTGCTGCAAGCCTCAGTGACTCAGCGTTTTGGCTGGCTCTGCCTTCCAAAAAATGAACCTGGCTCAGTAACAAATTTGGTGGGTCAACCAGGAGGTAAGTCCAAACAGGATTTTGCCCATTGTTTTTTTTTGCCCCTCCTGGGTACTGTAGAGGCTGAGAGCCTGTGCAGAGTCCAAGTGGTAGCCAGTCCGTTTGTTACAGGAACGCTCCCTGCGGCTGACCCAGTGAGGGGTCGCCAAGCTTCCGCACTGGTTCCTCTTGCAGCGAAACAAGGGTTTGGGGGAGATTTAGGGTTTGGAAGATGCCTTTTGGATAACCTTGTCAAAGAAATACACCTGCCTACGTTCTTTGTGGAATCTTGACCCACGGGTCGTGGGTTGGAGGCCCACCTGGTGGGATGTGGGAAAGCAATATGAAAGGTTACCAGTACCTGGATTAAAGGCTTGAGACTTCGTTTTTTGATCTTGTAGGGTGGGGCAGTAACTTTCAAGCCAGCGATCCCCAACCTTTTTGGCACTGGGGACCAGTTTTGTGAAAGACAATTTTTCCTGGGCGAGTAGAGTGGGGAAATGGTTTTGGTTTCTCCCACCTCTCACCTCCTGCTGTGCGGCCTGGTTCCTATCTAGCCAGTACCAGTGGCTCGGGGGTCTGGGTCCCCTGTTTTAAGGCAAGTTCCCACTGGGGGTGCGAATGCTGAAACTGGGCAGCCAAGGGGGTTGATCCCAGTCCATTCTCCTTTTTCAACTTCAGATTTATTTAATTGGAATAAATAATGGGAATACGTACTGTTCTCTTAATATGTCAACATACAGAGATGACCCAAGGAGAATGAAAAAAATTTTTTTCATCAATTTTTGGCAGCCCACAGCCCAGCCTGAGCTGATTGTTCAACGTTTATTACCCATACTCCTCACTTTAGAAGAGGGTAGAAGGTGCTGGATAAAGCCGGGGAGGAGGCATGTCAGCCTCCTTAAGAGCCTCTGGCAGCCCAATACAGGCTGCTGCAAGTGCAGCAGAACCCACAGTGGGTCCTGTTTAGGAAGTGGTGCTGGAGACAGGCCCAAACCGGCCGAAACCTGGCCCAAATGGGGCCAAATGAAGATACCTTAATAAAGCACAGGAAGGAAACAAACTGAGTGAAGAGCCTTCTGAATTTCTAGAAAGGATCTTTAAAGCCTATAGGCATATACAGATACAGTCTCTGAGGCCCCAGAGAATTTAAAGATGGCTAACATGACTTTTATCAGCGCCTCTAACATACAAAGGAAAGTACAAAAGGTGGAAGGGACTTTGGGTGGGACTTTGTCTCACCCCGGAGAAGGCAATGGCAGCCCACTCCAGTACTCTTGCTTGGAAAATCCCATGGATGGAGGAGCCTGGTAGGCTGCAGTCCATGGGGTCGCTGAGGGTCGGACACGACTGAGCGACTTCACTTTCACGCATTGGAGAAGGAAATGGCAACCCACTCCAGGGTTCTCGCCTGGAGAATCCTAGGGAAGGGGGAGCCTCGTGGGCTGTCATCTACGGGGTCGCACAGAGTCAGACACGACTGATGCGACTTAGCAGCAGCAGCATGTCTCACCTGGTTGAGATTGCCTTCAAAATTTCTCATGGCAGGGACCAGGTTTAGGAAGAAGGAAAAACAGAGAATGAGACAACAGGCCACTCCACTGGCGGCTGCCTTAGCACATTTGGTCCACAGAGCTGGACCACATCAAGGACCCCCACGAGGGACTTGGCAAAAGGTAGGGGGCCCCAGGGCCTAAACTTCTCCTCTAATGGCTAACCGATACTTGGAACCTCTCTGGCTTACTTTCAGTTCTTCACATGGATAAAGCTCATTCTTGTCCCAGGACGTTGGTACATACTGTTCCCTTAGCCTCATATGCTTTTTGCTACTTTTCTGTCTAGTCATCTCCTACTTGTTTTAATGTGTATGTCACTTCAAAGAAGACATAACACTTGCCTTACCTAAACCAGGTCTCCCTTCAAAACACTGAGTATTCTGTGGTTGATCTCCTTTTCTTCCATCTGATCCTAAATTCCATAGGGGTGAGTAGGAGGTCAGTTTTGTTGTATATTCCCAGTTCTTGGCATGATTCTTAACACATAACAGATGCTCATTAAATTCCTAGTGAATGATCGTATCACTCAATCCTGGAATATCTGGATCAAGAACAAAGACGGAAGCAAGAGATTAGCTGTTCATTACAAGATTCCCGTGGTAATAGAGAGGATGATTGTGAATGACAGGCTAGTTCTAGTACACATCTTGACTTCAGCAAGGCAAGAACAGTTAAGTAACCTCCTTAAAACTAACTAGGGCAATCTGGTATTTGTGTCTGCCTCCAAGATACTTAATACCTTCAAAGTTCTGGTCATTGCATATAATAGAAAAATCAAGGCAATTTTTTAGAAACAAAAATGCTATTCCTGGCACTCTCCTGCTCTTTTAATCATACTAGTGCTGTCTCTTCCTGTGTACGGGATTATGCCTACTTACATTCTGATTAACTGGAGCTACATATAGCCTTTCTGTCTATCACAGCCTTAGAGAGATCTCTAGAATTTACCAAGAGAGTCACCTACATGTTCATAGCTGCTGAGTGCAGTTTCCTCACACTTAATTCTGTATCTAAATATACTTATGTTTCATCTACCTTCAGGCTCCATGCAAATTCTCTTTATTTCCAAACGAGGCATAATCTCTTTCAGGCAAATTAAGTGGAAGCCTGGCATCCATCTATCTGCAAAGTTTTCTCTGTCAGATCCTATTCTGGGTACAGAATCAAAGAACTGAAAATGTCATAAATAAACCTTCGGGGCTAACAATCTCATGAGGTTGCTTATGTCCGTACATTTTATCAGCTTTTCGGTAGTTTCTTTTCACTTCCCTCTCACAGTGAATCAGACTTTTCAGGCTCCTCTGGGCTTCTTTTTTGTGTGTGTGTGTGTGTGTGGGGGGGGGTGGTGGAGGGGAAATACATTTTAATCCACAACTCTGAATACTAGCATTTAGTTATTTACAGTTGTATTTACAAACGATTTTACAACAACTTTTGTGAAGAGAGATTAACTAGAACATAGAACTATGTATCTGTAATATACAAATCATAACTTTCTTCCAACTAATAAACCATAACGGTGTATAAAAATGGTAACAGTTAAAACTGCTTCAATTCAAAATCATTATAATTAAATTAGATTCTGGTAAATTTTCCTGGGGTTGGGAAATAACGGTCAGCTCAGAAGAGGAGAGAAGGCAAATACATGTAAGCCCCACTTCCTCCCACTTTGAAGCTGTTGCTCCCCAGTGCAGCTGATCTGCCCTTGAAGTAAAATCTGTCCCTGATCCTGACTAGAATTCCTGTGCCTGACTTTCTAAATCTCAAACACTGTTTTAGGCCTGTTGTGATGAATCTACAGCAGATGGCTTTAACTTTGGGGTGGACTTTTTTTTAGATATCAATGCTCAGTCGCTCAGTCATATCCGACGCTTTGCAACATGTCCAACTCTTTGTGACTGCATGGACTACAGCACGCCAGACTTCCCTGTCCATCATCAAGTCCCAGAGTTTACTCAAACTCACGTCCATTGAGGCAGTGGTGCCATCCAACCATCTCATCCTGTCATCCTGTTCTCCTCCCGACTTCAATCTTTCCCAGCATCAGGGTCTTTTCAAATAAGTCAGTTCTTCACATTAGGTGGCCCAAAGTATTGGAATTTCAGCTTCAGCATCAGTCCTTCCAATGAATACTCAGGTCTGATTTCCTTTAGGATGGACTGGTTGGATCTCCTTGCAGTCCAAGGGACTCTCAAGAGTCTTCTCCAACATCACAGCTCAAAAGCATCAATTCTTCAGTGCTCAGCTTTCTTTATAGTCCAACTCTCACATCCATACATGACTACTGTAAAAACTATAGCCTTGACTAGACAGACCTTTGTTGGCAAAGTAATGTCTCTGTTTTTTAATATGCTGTCTAGGTTGGTCATAACTTTTATTCCAAAGAGCAAGCGTCTTTTAGTTTCATGGCTGAGTCACCATCTGCAGTGATTTTGGAGTCCCCCCGCCCCAAAATAAAATCTGTCACTTGTTTTTATTGCTTCCCCATCTATTTGCCATGAAGTGATAGGACCGGATGCCATGATATTAGTTTTCTGAATGCTGAGCTTTAAGTCAACTTTTTCACTCTCCTCTTTCTTCAACAGGCTCTTTAGTATTTCTTCACTTTCTATAATGGTGTCATCTGCATATCTGAGGTTACTGATGTTTCTCCTGGCAATCTTGATTCCAGCTTGTGCTTCTTCCAGCCCAGCATTTCTCATGATGTATTCTGCATAGAAGTTAAATAAGCAGGGTGACAATATATAGCCTTGCCTTGACGTACTCCTTTTCCTATTTGGAACCAGTCTGTTGTTTCATGTCCAGTTCTGTTGTTTCCTGACCTGCATATAGATTTCTCAAGAGGCAGGTCAGGTGGTCTGGTATTTCCATCTCTAGAAGAATTTTCCAGTTGTGATCCACACAGTCAAAGGCTTTGGCATAGTCAATAAAGTGGAAGTAGATGTTTTTCTGGAACTCTCTTGCTTTTCTGATGATCCAGTGGATGTTGGTAATTTGATCTCTGGTTCCTCCACCTTTTCTAAGTCCAGCTTGAACATCTCGAAGTTCATGGTTCATGTACTGTTGAAGCTAGGCCTGGAGAATTTTGAGCATTATTTTCGCTAGTGTGTGAGATGAGTGCAATTGCACGGTAGTTTGAGCATTCTCTGGCATTTCCTTTTTTGGGGATTGGAATGAAAACTGACCTTTTCCAGCCCTGTGGCCGCTGCTGAGTTTTCCAAATTTGCTGATAATGGTGGAGGGTTCTGACAAAACGTGGTCCACTAGAGCCAAATATCCTGGAATGCGAAGTCAAATGGGCCTTAAGAAGCATCACTACAAACAAAGCTAGTGGAGGTGATAGAATTCCAGTTGAGCTATTTCAAATCTTTTTAAACTATAAATGGTTGGCAACTGTTTCCTTTATAGTTATTGCAGGAGTAGGTCCAACATGAGTCCATATATAGCCTTTCTCTGGTCTGGTAGGAACTGTGGGAAATGGTGATGAACGTGACTTGAAATATTCAGAAGGTGCATGACAGACAAATTCCACGTATTCCATCTTCCTTGGAAGATCCTCCTCTGGTCCCACGATGTAGGACGCAGGGTTGAACTAGTCCCTGGGGCTAGCGAGAGTGGGAATGAGCCACGTCAGCGCTGCACTCTTCGCACAGTACTGGTCCTGGATGAAACCACTGATCTGAGCATAGTAGGGTTTTCCATCTTGTTCATCAATTACAGAAACAACATCTCCGGTTTGGTAATACACTCCCTTGTAGAAGATTGATTCTGGAGTGATTATGGTGGAAACGGACTCAGGAGCTTTGATGGGATTTTTTAATTTAAAAATATGTCTTCTCCCTTTCCCTTTCGGAGAAGGCAATGGCACCCCACTCCAGTACTCTTGCCTGGAAAATCCCATGGATGGAGGAGCCTGGTGGGCTGCAGTCCATGGGGTCGCGAAGAGTCGGACACGACTGAGTGACTTCCCTTTCACTTTTCACTTTCCTGCATTGGAGAAGGAAATGGCAACCCCCTCCAGTGTTCTTGCCTGGAGAATCCCAGGGATGGGGGAGCCTGGTGGGCTGCCGTCTGTGGGGTCGCACAGAGTCGGACACGACTGAAGCAGCAGCAGCAGCAGCAGCAGCCCTTTCCCTTTGGTGGAAACTTTCTTTTCAGCAGCTGGAGCAGATTTGTATTTAGTGTTTCTGAGCCGAGCAGACCTCCTGTGAATTTCCTGCTTACTCTGCTTGACGCCCCCACCCCCGTTGCTCTGCGGAGAGGCGCCGAGATGCTGGCGAAGGTTTCGGCACCGAAGCCGCCCCCTGTGCAGCCGGCAACCCCTCCCCCCCTCCCCGGCAGGAGACCCCCGCGCCTGTGCCGCCCCGGCCTGTGCAGTGGTGGCAGAGGATCTCCCCCTGCGGGCCCTTCTTCCACATGGAGGACGACGTGGTCTTGCAGACGCTGCAGGTGGGCTTCAGGCCCAGCGGCATGGCGGCCGGCTTGGGCGGCCCCCGCGGGCGCAGCGACACGGGAATGGCGACCGCTGGCCTCCGAGGGCCGGCCCACCATAGACAGAAGAGCTGCGCGGGTAAGGCGCTGCGCTGCCCAAGTCAGAACCGGGCTGCGGCCGCCGCCCCCTGGAGGCAGGAAGCCGGTTCCGCCCCCTCTGGGCTTCTTTAAAAAGGAGAAAAAGCTCATTGCAGACTTCATCCTAAGGTGATAGTGACCGCTCCTCCTACTTAGAGGGCTTTATCCTGGGTACATGGCCCATATGGAGGGGTCTCTAGCCTTAAGAAATGAGTCTCAAATGGCAGGCTTGAAAGGTCAATGAAGTGACTTGGCCTGTGAAGTGACTCGGGCCTAAATCAGGGGTAACACTGAGGTTGCCTTGTCATATGGAAGGAATCAGACTGACCCAATGATCCCAGGGATGTGAGCCTAGAGATGATCCTTGGTTCTAGGTGCCTCAGTGTTGTGTTCTGTGGAACGTCACTGAGCCCTGTATCAATAACTTCCAAAGGCCAGGAAATTGGAGTCTGTGGCTGGAGACCTCAGAATACTTCTAATAGGTCTTTCCAGATTGAAACCAAAGTGAAGAGTGTAAGGGTAACCCTCACTTGGTCAACTTATGTTCTTGGAAATACCATTTGATAGATATTTAGATGGTCTCTCATTGTGATAAGGAATGGGGCAAAGTAGAATCAGGAGTCTGCCAGTATTTTTCAGAATGTCTTATGAACAAAACTGAGCTGTCATTGCTATTATTAAAAGAACTATAAAATATATTTAGAAGATGAATCACTCTGAAGTTGGGCAACATTATACTTGGGTAGCTAATATAGCACCACCTTGGAGTTGTTACAGCTTCTTTGGGTTTACTGTTTATATATATGTGTGTAGTTATTTATTTTTAATTGGAGGATAATTGCTCTACGATATTGTATTGGTTTCTGCCATACATCAACATGGACCAGCCATAGGTTTAATTATGTCCCCTCCCTTGTGAATCTCCCTCCCACCCCATCGCACCCCTCTAGGTTATCACAGAACACCAGTTTTTGTGTCATACAGCAAATTCCCACTGGCTGTTTTACATATGGTAATATTTGTGTTTTCATGCTACTTTCTCAATTCGACGCATCCTCTTTCTCCCACTGTGTCCAAAAGTCTGTTCTGTATGTCTGGGTTCACTGTTTTGAACAACCAGATTATGGTTGTGGCTTAGCACTGGGGATGAGTAGGGCTTTCAACACTACCCTTTCTTGCCCACTTCCCCAACTTTTAGTCTGATGTCACTCAAAAGATGTGTATGAGTGTTTATACATGTAAGTGCAAATAAGTTTATGCCAGAATGAGATGGGGAATGAGTTTTAGCAGAGTCAAAGTGACTGATTTTTACTGATGCCTTAGAAGTATCTATGGGCAGACTGAAGACAAAGGTAGCTTGCTAGAAAACCAGAATGTGCTTCTGAGTGTCTTAAATTCACAAATTCTTTGGCCTAAACACAGATACTCCTTCATGAAAGGACATATCAGTCATGCCTCTATTATGACTGATCCCAATAGGCAGGGAACTGAAGAGAATAAACACTTACCGAGGTCACATCATTGTGAGTCTTCAAATACTCGGGGGATGAAGCCTCAAACAAAGGACATGAGCCAAAATTCATTTTGTGAATAACTTTTTTCTTTAGAAAAAAAAATATGTACAAAAAAAGCTAAGAAGAACCAACATGGAAGTGTTGAAAACATTCTGATAGATACAGACAAGGGAGCTCCTGCTCTCAAGGAAGTTACACATTAGTTATTACCATGCTAGAAAAATGAGATGCAGTTAAAATTCTAGAACAATTAAAAGCCCCAAAGTCAAGCTGTTGCTTTGGGGCTTTAGGTTGTAGATGCTCTGATACCCTCTCTGTAAAATAATACTGTGCAAACTGTAAAATATTCATTTTCATATAAAGTCCATACAATATGATATACAAAACTGAGTTGACAGGGGATGCTGGTACTGGCTGGTTGTTTGGGAAAGAAGGCTGCAGTGTTACCTGCCAGCCCAAGGGCATGATTACAGAAAGATCTTGAATTTCTTAACCAGGAGAGGCTGTTATCTAAGGATCATACCAACATCCTCAAAACCAGAATTTCCTGCCATTGCTTGTGTAACTTAGGTGATTTTTTCTTATTACTATGTTACTTTTAACTTGGGATGCAATCACATGTTAAGAAGTCAGAATATAAAATTCTTTTTCAAAGTAGTACATCTTTCTACACAACTGATTTTGAGATTTACCATTAACCAACATTGTTTCCCCTGCAACTCAAAAGTTAAGTTTTCTTAAAAATTCAAAAATGCCAGAGGAGGCAGCAACTGTGATAATAAAAGATTAAAGTGAATTATTATATTTCATTTCAGTGTCTACAAAACTGATAAAAGAAGGTTTGTGTACAAATGTCACAAAACAACATCAATCATCGAATAAATGTGGTTCTTCAGTGCACACCTGAACAAGAAGAAAACTTTGTTTAAAATTCTGGCATAAATATATTAAAGCTGACCAAAAAAAAAAAAAATCAGGGCAAGCTACATCACTTCCTCATACAAAAAAATGTACAAAACATTAGCCTCTAACTAGATAAACATAATACTTGTCTTCACAGTTTGATATCAAGTAACTGTGTCTTGAAGTATCGAATTGGAGGGTGATTAAAAAAAAAAACAGCTTGTGACACGTCAGCCGTTTCAGGTAACTTCGGTCATGGAAGCAGAGTGATTCTGCAAACATAAGCAGATACAATCTTAGTTGACTCATGCACACACCCTCACTTCCCTCAATTTCCCCTTGATTCCTGTCTCAAGTTCACAGTTTGTTCCTGCTCCCTGAGGTGTCGTTCCAAGGCCCCTCAACTTGTTACCTCTTCTATTAAACCTTCCCTGATTTTTTTTTCAATCAAAATAAACTCATCTGTCTTGTATTATACTTAACTGTATTCTATGAAACATTTGAAGATCCCAAAATAGTGTTAGGTGCATCCCACATTTAAAAAAAAATGTTGTTTTAATTTTGAACATTTCTAATCTTTGAAAAACTTCCGTATGATGTATTATGAGCCATGAATTTTCAGAGCAGTGAGTTTTACATTTTCAAATGCATAGCGCTTTTGGTTTAAGGTATCTTTGAATGTCTGGAGAATGTCATCTGTGTGATCTATTGAACAGATTTTTTTTACACAAATTTTTTTAAATTATGAAAATATAACACTGAATGCTTTTAAATTTTCTTGATTTGCTTTATAGTCTTACATGTAGCTTGTTTTAAATGTTTGTGTTTTGAGGATTTTATATTGCCTTAGATGAGCCTTATTAATATTTTACTATATTTTGTTTGCTTATTACTGAAAAAAGTGTTAAAATCTATGATTGCAGGTTTATCCACTTTTCCTTGTAGTTCTGTTAATTTTTGTTTATGTGGTTGGTGCATAATAACCCTTATCTCTTGTTTTATATAAGATATAATCCCACCTTTTTTCAGGCCTAAGGTTTTCTCTTTTGTTTGAACTTAAAACCCCCAGTTTATGGTATTGATAATACCTTTAGAAATAGTAGCTTTACAGATAATTGATTATTATGGATTTCCAGATTCCTGTTTGTTTTTAGGACACTAGAGAGTCATATTCTTGAGAGGGCAAATGTGAATTTTAGAAACTGAGTATTCCATACTTCTCAAGGTACTTTTATCTACCATATTTGTGAGAACTGAGGTTTTTGCATTTCTTGCTATAATGTGAAAAACTTATGCTTTTATAGTATGCTTCCTTTAAAAAAAAAAAACTTCCATCAATAGTTTGGTCATTTATATGTTTTTAAGATTTCATTTAAGAGTGAATGGTAAAGATAAAGTAGTTCAACAGCCTAAGATAACTAACTCGGTTACTTCATACAGATTTCTTTAACTCTCCAAGTCTTTTTTTTCCCCCTATTTATGATATGAAGTCTATAAACATTAGAATTCCTGTGGGATGATTTTCTTACATGGCTTTTCACCCCAGAATGGCTGAATCAGAATCTCCTGGAATAAAGTCATAGGCATGTGGGTCCTGGGATAGAGTGGATCCTTTTGTTGTTACTGCTGTTAAAGAAACATATATCTCCTCTCCCCCCTGTACACATCAGGAGACACAAGAGACTTCATGCCACACAGTGAGTTAACATGTTGGCTTCACTCTCATTTCTTTGTTAATATAAACCGTGTTCAACAAGAACACATTTGCTCAACACTATGCTTGATGCAGGTGAAAATGGGTATGAGGCTGCAGGGCGAGGAAAGCTCGGAGCAGGTCTCCAGGATACAACTCCGTGGGGTCACAAAATAGCACTTTGGAAACTTGACCATCTTTGTTTCATTTGGATTCTACAGTTTTTTCCTTTCTGGTTTCTCTTTAGTCCTGGGGAAAAATTTTAGAGAACGTACAGTCTCAGTCACAAAAGGCCAAGTATTTAAATTTGAGCTGATCATTTACAGGGGAAGAGAGAAGCAGCCTGGGGCAACCTGCAGCCCTTGGGGCTCCGTGTGGCAAAGGAGAAAGTATGTCTCAGGGGGACAAAAGGGAGGATGAGGGGTTCCCTCCCCAGCGAGACAGTCTTCCCCTTGAGGTGCTCCTAACGGTGGGGTGGATTTCTCATGTGAGAATGTGTGCTCTAAAGAGAGGTTCATATCTTCTCTCAGATCCCCATAGTCCTCCTCCTGGGAAGACAGCTCTATCCCCCAAATTACAAAGGAGCAGCAGAAATGGCAACCCACTCCAGTATTCTTGCCTGGAGAATCCCAGGGACAGAGGAGCATGGTGGGCTGCCATCTGTGGGGTCGCACAGAGTCGGACACGACTGAAGCGACTTAGCAGCAGCAACAGTTTCTAGTAGAAGCCTTGGCTGCTGCTATTGCACAGGAAGCTTTCGCCCACAGGGGAGAACACAGGGCATATTTGTTTTGCTCAGTGTAAACTCTGCCAGAGCTGTGCAGCTCAGCCCCCCTGCACTGGCTGCTACAGGGTGTTTCCATATTCAGTGCTGAGAGCTGTAGATTTCAAAATGGAATTTTCCTTAAACCTCAGGCTGTGTGGTGTAGAGAGCAAGCAGGGCCTTTAGAATTAGATGGTCCTGTGTCTTAATCTTTCCTGAGTGACCTTCAGCATATTACTTAAACTCTTTGTGCCTTACTTCATCTGTAAAATAGAAGAATAAGGCCAATTGCAGGGTTATGGTAAAGACTGAATGTGATAGCTTGCACCATATGCTCATTTCCTTTTCTTGACCCACAAATAAAGGGTATGTCCTTCTAACCACCCACGTGGAAAGCAGATGCTTGGATATTGCATAAATGGCTTGGAAGGCATCACTTAAGAGGCAGTACTTTCCAACCAGCTTCCTGTAGCTTCATTGTGACCAGCCTGCAGAAGTCCTGTTCATCGTTACTCATAAACTGCTTATCATGAAGGTTCAGATATAGACTGTAGTCCAATTTTGGGTTCTTAGTTTTGACTAAAGGGCCTAGTGTATATTTTGACTCTGGCTTGCATCTGTCTATTCATCTGACATTTATTTCATGCCTAGTGAATGCCAGGAAATATGGAGAGTAAGAAGGACATGGCTCATAGGGTTCGTATCTTTAATCTCTCAGTTCCTGCGGGAGGCAGATATGAGGGCAGTCCTGACATGAACTGTGAGCAGCAAATACACGTCAGGCTCTGTGGGTCCTTCGGCTGAAGGCTGATATTCACAAAAGGCCTCAAACTGTGTTCAGACAAGGTGATACACATGGAAATAAACACATGTGGACAGATTTCAAAAGTTCAGTTAGTGCCTGTAGTAAATAATGATACATATATTTAAAGAATTTTAAAAATCTGTATTGTGGATTGGTCCATTGTGTGGTCATGCCCTACTCTCTGCAACCCCATAGACTGTAGCCCCCCAGGTTCCTCTGTGCATGGGATTCTCCAGGCAAGAATACTGGAGTGGGTTGCCATTTCCTTCTCCAGGGGATCCTCCTGACCCAGGGATTCAACTCATGTCTCTTACTTCTGCATTGGCAGGCAGACTCTTTACCACCTGGAAGCCCCTTTACTGCTAATATCGGGTTTTGAAACCCTTTTTGGTACTTTATTTTTCAATGCAAGCAGAATCCCCCAAAACACGGCCTGGGTGTCTCTTGGCTTAGTCAACTACTACTGGTCCTGAGGGAGGAGAGAGAAGTCTAGAGAGGCTTCAGACAGAAGGTTACACTTGAGTAGTGCTGAGGTGGAAAGAAGGTGCTCTTAGACCAGGACATTCAGGGCAAGGTCAACAGCATTTGTAAGGACAGACGACATGTTTGTGGAACTTGGCAAACATTTCAGTTTGCTTTTTAAATTCACCTTTGTCACTAGTTGCCTCTCAGACAGGGAACCACTTTGACTTCAGGATCTTCTCTGGTGGCTCAGACAGTAAAATATCTGCCTACCATGTGGGTAGGCCCGGGTTCAATCCCTGTTTTGGGAAGATCCCCTGGAGAAGGAAATGGCAACCCACTCCAGTACTCTTGCCTGGAAAATCCCATGGGTGGAGGAGACTGGCAGGCTACAGTCCATGGGATTGCAAAGAGTTGGACACGACTGAGTGACTTCACTTCACTACTCTGACTTCACTGGGTTTAAGAACATAGTCAGAAGGAAAACTAGGGTTTTTCATTACAGGTTTCATTATTTAGCTAACTTGTCATTCAACCTGCATTAACTGGCTGTATATAAATAAACCAGTGATAACATTTTCAACATGTTACTTCTAATTAGACCAAGTCAAAATTTTCACCTTAATATAGGCAAAGGGAAAACAAAACACTTGGCACTGGGTTTAATGGAGACTCCTAAATTTTTTTCCCAGGTGGAAATCGATTTTTTCCTGGTTCATTAATAAAATTGGACTTCATTAACTGTGAAAAGAAATAGGATAGTTTCTCAGATGTCTGATAGTTAATAATCTTTAGTGAAACATTTTATACTGCATTGATAGGAAGTATCTGATAAGTCCAATGGGAAGAGATTTGGTTTCCTCTTGTACTCAATAAAGATGATTTAGTAAGGAGATGCCAAATACAATAAGACTTCAAGGTAAACAGACTATTACAGAAAATAAACATTTTAGCAAGACTCACTACATGAAAATAAAATCCCTGTTTTATTATTAGTTATCCCTGCTCTATCTGCTCAAAGAACTATTCACCCCAATTCTCCCACTTGCTTGCTATGTGTCTTGGGTGAGTAATTTAATATTGCTATCTTCATATTCCTCTCTCTCTGTGAAGGGGGAATTACACTACCAATTCAGTAAGTTTTTGTTCAAAAAATATATTTGTGAAGCACTTAGCAGTTGTCTCAGGCAAAAGTCAGGCTTTATACCATGTATCAGGGCTCGTTTAGGCTGGCACATCTCTTTGTCTTTCCCTGCCTTACATTTTTTCTTCATTTATGTTCACAAAACACTTTGCACATCTGATTCAGCGTGCCATATTATGATTATTCACTTATATACAGGGCTTCCCAGGTGGCAGAGTGGTAAAGAATCTACCTGCCAATGAAGAAGATGCCAGTTCTATCCCAGGGTCGGAAAGATCCCTTGGGGTAGGAAATGGCAACCCACTTCAGTATTCTTGCCTAGAGAATTCTATGGACAGAGGAGCTTGGCAGGCTACAGTCCATGGGGTCACAAAGAGTTGGGCCCAACTGAGCATGCCTGCATTTATATACACCTTTCCTGGTCATCTGTAAGTTCCTTGAGCATAAAGACTGTGTAGCTAGTTGTTGTCTTTATCTCTGGCATGAAGCAAGGTCCTAATGTAAACAAGGTCCTAATGTAAACAGTAAGTACTGTTGCATTGAATTTTTGATGGTCATCAAAAAAGATCCAAAAGGATATTTAGTTACCTTTTTAATGTGCTTCCAGTTTACATCTATCACCAAATGTAACAAAGCATTTCTTTCCAAGTGTTGTCCTACATACTAAATCGAATTGGCCTTCCACAAGAGTTGGTCTAAATTTCACAAATGTGTTATTACATTGAAGGTCAAGATAAGCAGCTGGGGTTTAAGTTAGACATTACTAAGAACGGCCTGAGGATTCATGATGCCTGTTCCCTGAAAGGAATATGGGACTAATTGAGGGAAGCTGTGAAGTTCTTGAGGGCCTTTATGTCAGAATTTTATTGCATTTTTTTAGGGTCTTTATTGAATTTGTTAAATATTGTTTCTGTTTTATGTTTTGGTATTTTTGGCCACGAGGCACGTGGGATCTTAGTTCCCTGACTAGGGATTGAACCCACACCTTCTGCATTGGAAGGCGAAGTCTTAACCACTGGATTGCCAGGGAAGTCCCCAGATTTTTATTGTTGTTGGGTGGATTCAGTTGTGTACTGTTTCGCTAGAGGAATGGTTAGTTGACTTCCAGATAACAAGCCTGGAGCCTCCAGGTTTTGTTGGCTAAAACCACTTTACTGTACCTGTGCACTTAAGGTTTCCAGAGGGCTTTCTATTCTTGGGAAAGCCATGAGGGGTACTCCACGGGGGTCCTCGGGCTTGGGTTTGGAAGGCGATCCTTGTGTTCCTTTAAAGTTATGGACCACACACATTCCCTGCGGGATGAGGGGAAAAAAGATTAGGGTCAGACTGCAGCCATCAATGCCTGGCTATCTCTGTGGGTGGCAGGCCTGCCCCTTAGAATGTCATTGCACAGTGACTTTTCAGCCAATGTGTAGGGACCATGGAAAGACCTGGGGCATGGTCCAGGCTGTCTACAGCTGAGCACATTTGGGGTGCTGAGGAAGCATCTGTTTGATCACCAGATGGCCAGGGATACTCCATCTGCCCCCACTGAACTTGTTTCCTGACCTATAAAAATGGGAATAACACCTGCCTTGTAGATTTACATTTAAAAGACATGACGCATGTAAACCATCTCTTAAGTGCCAAGTGAGTGAATTCGCTCAGTCGTGTCCGACTCTTTGCAACCCCAGGGACTGTAGCCCACGAGGCTCCTCCATCTGTGGAATTTTCTAGGCAAGAGTACTGGAGTGGGTTGCCATTTTCTTCTCCAGGGGATCTTCCCGACATAGGGATTGAACCCTGGTCTCCCGCATTGCATGTAGAGGCTTTACTGTCTGAGTCACCAGGGAAGCCCCTCAACAGGGCTTTCATTGACGTACTATTGGTCCCTCTTTGAGTCATCCGTATTCTCTCCCCCTTTTAAGAAGCACCCTTAGGGAAATACCCTCTGAGAGATCAGGATTACTCGGCATCACTTCTGCTGCTGCCTAACAGAGAACGTGCGTTTAAGTCCCCGTGTCTTTCACTTCAGGAAGAAAGATTGGATCCCTGAAAAAGAACTTTGAATTCAAATGGAGCTTGCCAGTTAGTGTTCTGAGTAAATGTGAGCATTTTCTGTGTGTGTCTGAGCAGGTAAAAGTGTTGTGGAACTCTGAGTTAGAAGCTGGGAGAGGCAGATGTGGCTTTTGTATGTTGGGGAGGACATATATGCAGAATCCCTGTATGGAAGGAATAGGACGAGGAGAAGTTAGGTCACAGGCCCGTGAAATCCATCTACATGTGATGTTAGTGTTAACGGGTGCCTTGGACCAGAAAGGGCAGAATGAGAGGAAGGGCAGCAGGCTGTGATGACTTCTGTCTGCTAGGAGAGGCTTGCTGAATAGTTAGGAGACTGATTTCATCCTGCACAGCATCTTTAGGCCTAGTGATTTACTGTGAACCCTTCTGGGTGTATTTTAAATCCTTGAATACATATATATACACGCACACATATACACACACACATGTATTTATATAAATTTGTTTTTGGCTGTTGGTCTTCATTGCTGCTCACGCTTTTCTCTAGTTGTGACGAGTGGGGGCTACTCTTTAGCTGTGTTGTGCTGGCTTCTCACTGCAGGGGTTTCTCTTGGTGCAGAGCACAGGTTGTAGGTGCTTGGGTTTCAGCAGCTACAGCTCCTGGGCTCTGGAGCACAGGCTCAGTAGTTGTGGTGCATGGGCTTAGTTGCTCTGTGGTATGTGGGATCTTCCCAGATCAGGGCTCAAACCCATGTTTCCTGCCTTGCCAGGCAGATTCTTTACCACTGAGCCACCAGGGAAGCCCAATCCTCGACTATATTTTTTAAAAACTTTACCTCCATGGTATGTCCATGCTATGGAATACTACATAGCAAGAGAAAGGAATTACTGATATAACATGGATGAATCACAAAATAATTATGCTGAATGAACGAAGCTAGAAAAAAACACATGCATATTGTATAATTCCATTAACATTAAATCTTACAGTAACCTAATACAGAAAATCTGGGGTTGCTTAGGAATGAGGGGGAGGGAAGTGTGGGAGAGAAAGAGGTATCTGAAGGTCAAAGCTGATCAAGTTATACGATTCGTGTACTATTTATTGTATTCCTAGCTTCCTTGGTGACTCAGATGGCTAAGAATCTGCCCGTAATGCAGGAGACCCAGGTTCTATCCCTGAGTTGGGAAGATCCCCTGGAGAAAGAAATGGCAACCTACTCCAGTATTCTTGCCTGGAGAATTCCATGGACAGAGGAGCCCGGTGGACCACAGTCCATGGGATTGCAGAGAGTTGGACATGACTGAGTGACTAACACTTTCACTTTATCATAGCTCAGATCTATAAAAATGAACCAACACTCTTCTTCAGGAAGTGTTACGTGGTTGAGAAGCCACTTATTGCGGAAATAAGGTGCCCAGGAGGCATGTTCAGATAATGACAGGTCCCCCAGTGCGATTAGCTGAGGGTTTTCCTATTTCTGAGTGGGGCTTGCAAGTCTGGGCCAGAGTGGAGTTGCTTGAAATGCTGGAGAAGGAGCCGCCTGCTTCCGTCAGTACTTTGTTCTCTGTTCTTCCCCCAAGCGGCCCTTAGCTTATGCTGCCAGTATGTCTCCGAGCAAGTATTTAAAGAATCATGGTTTGAAGATACACTGAATTTTTGCTAGTCTGCCCATCCCCAGCCCCAAGGACAGGGTTAGAGGAAGTGGAGCAAGCCATCCTTCCTGGAGTGATCATACTCCTGGCCCACGGAGGGACTATGCAGTCATATTTCTGAAAGAAAGGACACGGGGTACTTGGTGAGTAACTGCAGCTCACAAGGTTGAGGCTGGTGGAACCTGGACTGAGACCATGGAGTTTGGGGAGCCTGACTTACCCGGATCTTGGGCAGCCTTTCAGAGAGCACCAGAGGGGGAAAAAGTAGAGGAAGCTGACCTACCAGAAACAGGGCTACCGCAGTGCCCAGGATGAAGCCCGCAATCACGTCAGAGCAGTGGTTCCGATACTCGGAGACCCGGTTGAGGCCCGTCAGGAAGGCTGTGCAGAGGGTCCCGAGGCACAGCACTGGCTTGGCCAGTCGGCTGCTCTTCGTCTTGATTGTGCTTGTGATGTACATCTAGGTGAAGACAGAGACTGGGGAGTGACCAGCAGCCTCTGTGCACGGTGCACAGATACATGCACACGGACACACACCGACACACACAGACGGGCCCGCACCAGAGCATGACTGATGAAGGAAGGCTCACTCATCTCAGAGCTTTATATTCTGGTGGGCACGGGAACAGAATTAGTGACATGAATGGCTGCATGACAATCAGGTCCAGAGCGTGCCGTTTTTATGCAACAAACTAAAGAATCACTTGGAGTGTTAATAAACCCACTTAAGAATCTCAGATGCCAGAAAATCTTCTATGAGAATTAATTTTATGGAGAGGACCAGGTAGCGGAGTAGCAACATTTCATTTTTTGAATCCCCCATAATCCTAGCTACTTCTTCACACTTTCAATGAGTATAAAAGCATTGACCTCCAAACCAATGTGTAACATGGATAGGTTTCAATTGTGCTGGGAAATTGATTCTCACATTCCTTGGGATGGCTGTGATCAGTTCTATTCATTCATAGCATGTTTTAAAATTTTCTATGTGGGTGTATAAAAGGTTGGGAAGACCTGATGTTAGTAAATGATGATACAGTTTATGACACATGAGACGTACTCTGTTCTTATGACATTGTAAGGAGCTGCTTCTTCTGCTGCTAAGTCACTTCAGTCGTGTCCGACTCTGTGCGACCCCGTAGACAGCAGCCCACCAGGCTCTGCCGTCCCTGGGATTCTCCTGTCAAGAACACTGGAGTGGGTTGCCATTTCCTTCTCCAATGTATGAAAGTGAAAAGTGAAAGTGAAGTCGCTCAGTCGTGTCCGACCCTCAGCGACCCCATGGACTGCATGCAGCCTTCCAGGCTCCTCTGTCCATGGGATTTTCCAGGCAAGAGTACTGGAGGGGGGTGCCATTGCCTTCTCCGAAGAAACCACTAGAGGGCGCAATTGATCTATTGTCTCTATGTTAGTCTCATTCTGAGCAGCTCTGCAACCCCATGGACTGTAACCCACCAGGCTCCTCTATCCATGGGATTCTCCAGGCAAGAATACTGGAGTGGGTTGCTATTCCTTCTCCAGGGGACCTTCCTGACCCAGGGATCAAACCCAGATCTCCGGCATTGCAGGCAGATTCTTTATCATCTGAACCACCAGGGAAACCTTAACAAGTGTGCTAAATGAGTTTGTGACTCAGAAAAATAGTATGCCAATATTCAAGTTGCAGTATAGTGTATGGCCTGAGCACATATAAGTTCAAATAGATGCATTTTAAAATATTTTAGTGGAAACTTAATTTCCTAGGATGATCCTCCAGCATTGGTGTGAATACAGGAAGATGGGATTTTCTTTATTATATGTAACACATACCCTACAAAACTGTGGTTAGATCAGAGTTATATAAACTAGAGCATATCATCACACCATTCTGAGGCTGAGTAGGAAATGTTGTTTAGCACATTATTGACCAAAGGTGTATTAATATGTCTTTTGGTACTGAATGTTATCAACCAGAGACATAGTTGTTAGGGCTTAAAATGGATAGAGTTTATTACACAACTTATTATAGTTATTATGACTAATGATACTTATCATGTTATAATTATAATTATCATTCACACTTTCCTCTGTTCAAGTTGTGTTACAGTGCTGTATATATTATAAATGCAAGTTTATTGCTGTAAAATTTTCAAAAATGAGATATCTTGAAATTTTAAGAAGAATTTTATGCAGATACTTTATCTGATTGTCTAAGTGGCATATATACTAATGTGTCAGAAGATGATAGTTCTTCAGCATATAGTTCTGATTGAGACAATGTGAATAATTCGACCAACAAAAAGACCAAAAAAACCTTAGTGATCAATTCTGATATGGAAAGTGATAAAATTCAAGGTGCTGGAGAGGACTTTACAGGTGTGTCAAGTATAACTATTAAATGCAGTACCCATAAAGTCTTAATGAAATAACAATGAATTTTTGGCTGGCCAAAATAAAAATCTCTGGCTGTAGGTGTTGGTTTTTGCAAAAATCCCCCAGTCAATAATGGGTTAATTATATGTGTGTATATATATATATATATATATATATATGTATATTTAAATTTAGTGTTTTATATTTCTATATTTTTAAATTATAGCCTTTATAAATCTTATAAGGTTACAAACTATGAAACCATGGGCCTATGGTTCATTAGTATTCTTCACAGTATTAACAAGTACTTAGGAAATCCTTGTTAAGTAATTTCTGAAAGCACACATAATAGGGGCTCAGAAGATGTTTACATAATTGGAATCCTGTATCAGGGTTTATCTGATTATAGTCTGTCTGTGGGGCATGATTTGAATTGGATTATATCAGAATCCTTGAAAACATGTGCTCTACCAGCATATATTCTGAGTGAGATGATGATACTTCTTTCTTCTCAAGAGAAATTTATATTTCACTTGATGAGACGGTAGCTGAGGATGAGTAACAGATTTGTTTTTGTAATGGTGTTGTAAAAATTGATTTCATATAGCAACGACTTAAGTCTGATAAAAAATACAGGAAAAGGTGCAAGAGTACATTGGTTCATATAACTTAGGTTCTAGGTAAGTTCTAGATAATCTAGGATACAAATTGATACAATATTTTGAAAGCTGGGAATTATGCCAAATGCCTGAAAAGACCTTGTTTTAAAAAATGCCTGACATAGATTTTTTTTTTTAGGTGGGTGGGGTAAAAGTGAGTCAAGAAACTTCACTGAGCTAAACCGGTTTGTTTGTAAATCAAGGCTTCTGTATTACTTACATTCATGTTTCCTTAATGTGGGGGTAGCTGAAATCATTTTTGTCATGTATTCATTAAAGAGTAAATCTAAAAGAAATAGATTTTGCAAAGTTGTCCTATAGATGTGATTTTATAAACTGAACAAAAAAGAACCATTGTTCTAAAGAGAGTATCAAGCAATTTCTTTTAAACTACACTAAATGGACCAGACCTGTAGTCAGTCACCTCTGCTCCTCCCTGAATTTAGGCCAGTGTCTGGGACGATGGCACGGACACGCTTCTATCAGAAGCAGATGCAGGGGGCAGTGTGGTTACCGTCACTGGAGGGGAGCGTGCTCCCGGGGGCTGGGGGGAAGGCACTCTGGGAGTTTCTAGGAAGACTGCATAGTTTGAAAGGGGTCTTTGCTTTGCCTTCTCCTTACCTCACCTTTCACCCAAGAATCTCTAGACTAGTTGCACCCTAAATATAAAGTAAATTGAAGGAAAAGGGATGTTTTTAGCCAATGGTCACTCATCCACAGGTAAATACACATATCAGTGGGACGTTTGCATGGATCCGTCTACTTCTACACTCTGGGTTCTAAAGAAGCAAAGGTCAGGCAAAGGTGAAATGATGTCATTTCCATGCGTGCTCAGTCACTTCATTCATGTATGACTCTTTGAGATCCTATAGCCTATAGCCCATCAGGCTCCTCTGTCCATGGGATTCTCCAGGCAAGAATACTGGAGTGGGTTGCCATGCCCTCTTCCAGGAAAGCTTCCCGACCGAGGGATTGAACCTGTATCGCTTATGTCTTCTGCAATGGCAGGTGGGTTCTTTACCACTAGTGCCACCTGGGAAGCCCTAGGTCATTTCCAAAGTGGGCAGAATTAAAGAGCAGGAAAAATAGATGGATACCATTTCTTCTATTTTAAGATGTTAGACACATTTTTGCACTTTCTCATTGATGAGACCAAAAAGTTTAGACTATTATACCCCAGTGGGGGCAGTCAAGAGATTTTATGATCTAGAGAATAGTGAGAAGTGAACTGTTGGATTTTGAGGGTCTTGCAGGATTGCCCATCTGTCCTGGCCAAGAGTTGAAGAGTGTTAGGAGGAGCAGAGGAAAACCCCGTCTTCATCTGGTATTGCACATTGCTTTGGGCAGGCATTTGCATAAGGCCTACATCTGCAATCTACAGACAAGTGTGAGGAATATGTGCTGTTCTGGAACCAACCAGAGCTTTGGCACAGAGTGCTATTCTGGGCAGTGACAGACCTCATGTCCAATGCCAGTAGCCTGGGCCTCTGCCCTGACTGTGTACTCTTAACAATTATCTGGGCCTCAGTTTCTCTATCTGTAAAATGGGAGGATGTGACTAAGTGATCATCAACAGTCATGCCAGGATTAACATCCTCGGTCATTGGGGTCTTACATTGGGGTGTTGAGGGTGGGGGCAACAGCATGATATAATGGAAGAGAAACACATTGTAACAACTTCAGAAGCCACCAGAAGTGACTGTAATGAAAGATGGGGGATGAAGATGGCAGAGACACCCATCACAACCAAAACTCCTCTCGGTCATACTCACCGTGGCATACAGGGCAGAGTAAATGCTCAGAGCAGCGTGTTTGGAGGGAAAGGACCTCCGCGCCTTCTCTACCACTTCCGGGTCCCCGGTGCAGACGTTCCCGTTGTTGATGAACTGGTGGTGTGCCCGGCAGTCTGTACTGGTGTAGTTGGGCTTGCACACCGTCAGGAAGTATGGGGTCAGGTGCCCTGTGACCACTTGTCCGGCATTTACAAAAATGTCAGTAGCAAAAAGCCCAAAAGCAAATACTCCTATGAGGAGATGTAAAATAATTAGGAATGGTGACATACACCATAGATTGGTTTTTGTCCCTGAGAGGAAAACAGCAGTGCGAGCCCATGACAGCCTATCAGAAAGGTCCTGCCTGGAGTCAGACTGTCCCCTCGCCTCTCTCTTTCCTGCTTCCTAAACCACTGTTTCTTCCAAGTTGATGCAGCCAGGCTGCTGGTAGTGCTTTTCTGTTTTGTGTCAATAAAGTAGAAGCAGCATGTTCTCAGGGGAGGATTTGAGTTTTGGAGTCATGTAGAGCTGGGCTCTAGGCACTCACTCCTTTGGTGACTTGTTTACAGTGTAAGCTATCTTCTTTGAATCTTAGTACCCTTATCAAGCATGGTTGCAGGGAATGACACCTCAGAAAAGAGTTGGAAAGATAAAAGAAGACATGTGCAAAATAACCCCTAGGGTGCCTGGCATTAAGTATTGGGTTGGCCAAAAAGTTTGAAAGGTGTTACGGAAAAACATGAGCGAACATTTTGGCCAACATTGGTTCTCTTGCCTTCTATAGAATATATCTCCTACCTGGTCCTGTTGGAGATGCGAGTACTCCTTGAAGGAGTTACCATGGCAGGTGAGAGAGAATGAGTGTGTTAGGAGTCGTCCTTCAAAGAAAGAAAAAGATCGCTCTAGAAACTCTGAATTGAATGTTTCATTTGATGGTGGAAACAGAAAATGACAAGGTTGTTGACTGTATTGAACTACCAACTTAGTGGTTAAACTACCACGAATGCATCCGTTTACAGTTCCCGAGATCAGAAGTCCAAAATAGGTTTCCCCGGACTAACATCAAAGTGTTGGCAGAGCTGTGTTCTCTCTGGAAGCTCCAGAGTAGAGCTTACTGCTTGCTTTCCCAGATCCTCACCTCCGTTCCTTGACTTATGCCCCCGATTCTAGCAATCGGATCACAAGAGCTCTACTGCGATTGTCACCTTCCCTGACTCACTGTCTTGCTTGTCTTATAATGTTACATTGGGTACATTGTGTCTACCTGAATAATCCAGGATAATTTCAAAATCCTCAATCTAATCACATATGTACATTCCTGTTTGTCCTGTAAGGTAATATGGCCCACAGTTTCTAGAGATTAGGGCATAAACATTTTGGGGTGAGAAAGGCATCATTTTACCTACCATGCTGACTTGACCTGTTTGGCTAAGAATCCGGTGGGTAGGCTATACTTCCTGGATTTTATCTGTTCTCTGGTAACTTCCACAGGAATAGAGGATTGCCCCTGACTAGCTTGAACAAAAATATGAATTCCTTATAGGAAGTTGCACTGTGGGTTCTTTCAAAGGTTATGCATACATCTGTAGAGTATCTGTTAAATGTGTCAAGAGCAGCTGGGCAGAGCCAAGGTATACACAGGTTGCTTGAAGAGATAAAGAAGACTTTGCCAGCACACCTCAGCTGTGGGAGGAACTGGCAAGAGTGAGAGGCAGCATTAACCCCTGTAAATGTCAAGGATCTGCTATAGTTTTGATTAAATTTCTATCCAATTTTGACTTCCATATTCAATGTCTTGAATCTGCAAATTGTACTGATTTCAGCACCCAAAAGTCAGTCCATTAGATCAGAAGTGAAGACGAGTTTGGCTGAAACCTTCATCCGGTTTCCATTTTGACTTGTATTGATTCTTACAATTTTCTTTTCTGTGGTTTTGCCAGGATGTGCTTTATCACAGTGAGAACTGGCTCTTTTAATAGTTTGAGCTGACTGGCACTCCTAGGCTCTGACCTCTGAGACTAAGCATTCATTGACCATTCCCTTCACTCCCAGGTTCTGGAAGTCTGGCTAGCATTTTGTTAATATATCTTCAAGCAAGATTCTCAAAGACCAGGTCTCTAGCTTTTTCAAGGGGCAATAAGTCTGTCTAGACAAACTTTTCCAGGAAACGAGGATAATTCATGATTTGAAAAGAGAAAAGTGACAGCATTTTCCTCTGGCATTTTATTTGTTGGAGTGCTTCCGATTAGGTGAATTCTTTCTGAGACATTTCTGAGGATGTCTAGGTTCCTCAGATGAGTATCTGAAATGCCAGGTCTGTGGTCACAGTGGGTCTGCGCTGGGCAAATTTCTGCTTTGTTGTCGTGTGATACTGTTGCTGAAAGTTGCTTTCCCTTTTTCCCTTGGCCTCCCCTGGATTATGTCTGCTTTTCTTGATGGCTTAACAAGCATTTGCTTTCCAAACATCTCATTCTGGTGTATTTGATGTAGCTTCTGAAGGGCAGCCCCAGGACTCCACCTGCCTGGCACAGGCCATGCCAACAAAGTGCGGTGGAGCCTACCCTGGTGATTCACAGACAATGTCAGATCATACAGGGCTTTTGTAAGGCATTCCAGGCATTCCTCTGTTAATCCTGAGCTTCTTGTGTGTGTATTACAAGGCACAGAAGCTAAAAAGTGTTGCTTTGTCCTTAGAGTCAGGTGGAACACTGTTTATGGTCTCCTGTACTGCAATATATGATTTGAAGGAAATCCTTTTGGAGTGTCTACTTTGGTGTCTAAAATTCTTTAAGTGTGGTACTCTTTTTGAAATTTTAACAGATACATTTTTCATTCCTATGACTCTCCCTAGATGGCTCTGTTTATATTTAGCTTATGGCTCTGCTCCTAACAGTATTCCTTGCTTCAGGGGAGCTAATCACACTTCTTTATTTAAAAAAAATATTTTAATTTATTTATTTGGCTACTCCAGGCCTCTGTTGTGGCACGTGAGGTCTTTAGTTGTGGCATGTGAGATCTAATTCCCTAAATAGGGCTCCCCGAGTTAGGAGCGCTGAGTCTTAGCAACTGGACCACCAGGGAGTCCTTGATCACATTTCTCAATGGATTTACAGCAGACACAGAAGTCTAAAAGTAAAACTCTCTTAGCTTGCCAGAGCTATATGCTTGAGACACATACTGTTCTGTTTGGAATTCTGAAACGAACTGGATGGGGAAACCAAGAGCCATGGTCTGGAGGACAAGCCCATTGAATTTCCATAGTAAACCCTGGAATGGGGAGATGTGGGAAGCATGTCTCCCAAGGAGGAGCTAGAAGCTTACCTCGTCTGGCTGAAGGAGTGAAGGGGCTGCCCCCTTCCCTGCCCATGCTGGCTGTCAAACCCCAGGGGCAGCACAGCAGAAACCTCCAGAATGATTTTTGAAAATCAAGCTGAAGTCTGTCCTGTGCCTCCCAGGCTGTAGCTCAGGAGCCCTGCACACCTTCCAGAGAAGTTCCACACCTACCACGGCAGTGTAGTTATGAGTGCCTGTGTTAGCAGTGGTCATTGAGGGTCAAATTGGTTGAGCCCTAGGGTACCTCATAGGACCCATACATTCTGGTGTAGAGTGGGGTGGGCACTTGTGAATCTATCACGGGGGAGGGGCATTAGAATGCTCAGAGGACCAGGAGGTAGAAGCAGCCTGGCTTTAGGACAGAGACTGGCATCATTGGTGAGGTCTGCGGTCCCTGTTTTGATGACATGGATCACTATGGTAACCTGAGCTTGCTGCCACTTTGTGGCCTAAAAGAATCTGACACACATCAGGCAAGTTAAAGGATGAAGAAAGAAGAAGATGAAGTGTTAAAAATCCTTTTTCCTCCCTCTCAGGGCTTTACTTGGATTCTTAGGACAAATTAGGATCTTTGGTCACTGGTAAATGGGGACACAGAGGTGAAACTCTGTGACCTGCTTTTTGTCATGGGATCAGTTCAGGGTTCCAACCTTTTACTCAGCTGAGAAGGTCGTAGGGGAAGCAGTGACGTAAGCAGGAAACATGCGTGACAAAGATGACCTCGGCCGCGGGTAGCTGGTGTGCTTGCGAGTGCTAACAGGGCTCCTATCAGGATGTCTTTTTGCCTCCCAAACAAAGAACTGGTCAAAATAAAGAAACCAGACTGCTCGCTGCTGAGAAAGACACACAGGAGGCCTTCATTAGGAAGCCTAGACCCAGACCACAGAGTAATAATTAGCAGGGGCTGATGGGGTGAGCAAAGGAAGGAATATTTCCTTTTAGCCACAAAGAACCTGTGACCAGAGGTGGAGCCTCTGAACTGAAGGCCAATTATTCTATATTAAATTGCAAGTGTGCAGTTTTCCAGTTTAAAATGGCACTTTGCTGACAGACTCCAACAGAACACTTCTCAACCAAAAATACCCGATCACAGTGAAAAAAGATGGACATTCAGAGCCAGCTCAAAGGGATAATCAGTGAGGATTTCTCTCTCCCTTTCTCACGTGTGCACACGTGTGTGCGTGTGCACACACACGAAGTTTTACCTCACGAAAAGCCCGAGCTTCTCTGAAGATCCATCATGGGAGAAAACCGAGGGAGATTTCTTTTCTCTCTTGTCTGCCTCCTACGTAGAGATCCAGGATTTAGATTGCTCAGAAAACATGGATGCTGTCACTCCACTGGACGAGTTCTGCTCTGTGACTTTGCCAGGGACGAGTTCCTTTTCCCCCTTGTTCTGCTAAACGTAGTTTAGAGACACGCTCTGGGACAACACGAGCCGGGCAGTGGCAGGGGCCCTGGTGCTGGCATCTTGCTTCTGAGAGGTTTAGGCCTGCACGCTGCAGAGGGCAGCGTGTGCTGGGTGCCAACTGCATCGTCATGGCACTGGGGTAGGAGGAGGCGCCAGTTCAGTGGAGCTGAGGAACTCCAGGTGGAAACCCGCTAATTCGGAATTGGACTCAGTGCTGTGCGTGCCAACCTGCTCTCAGGCTTACGCTCTGGAGACTGGACCGAGAGCAAGTCATTCTGTTCTTCTTTCTGTTGAGGAAAACAGAATGTATAGAGCTTGCCCCACCTAAGACTGAAGAGGGAGAAACAATCACATATCACATGGGGTCTTGGAGAAAATGCTACTCTTTTTTTTTTTTTTTAACCGTGTACAATCAGTTTATATGAAATGCCTAAAATAGGCAAATCCACAGATAAAGAGTAGAAGAGTGAACATCAGGGTCTGGGGAGAAGGGAAAAACAGTGGGTGACTGCTAATAGGTATTGGTATTTTGGGAGGGATGAAGAAATTTTCTAGAATTAAACAGTGCTGGTAGTTGTACAACTTTGTGAATATACTAAAAACTACCAAACTGAACACTTTAAAGGGTGACTTTTGTAGTATGTGAATTGCATCTCAGTTAAAAAAAACAAAAACTATGAAATGCTTGCATATTTGAGTTACTCAAATTCACAACTGCTATATATAAAGCATATTTTGGGGGTTTATAAAGTTTTTTTGAAGTACACTTTATTTACAATGTTGTATTTTAAGTGTACAGCAAAGTGATTCAGTTATACACATATATTTTCAGATTCTTTTCCCTTACAAGTTATTACAAAATGCACAGTGTAGTTCCCTGTGCTATACAGTAGAAGCTTGGTGGTTATCTGCTTTATGTATAGTAGTGTGTCTATGTTAATCTCAAACTCCTAATCTCCTGTTCCCATTTGGTAACCATAAATTAATTTTGTAAGTACGTGAGTTTGTTTCTGTTTTGTAAATAAGTTCATTTGTATCATTTTTCCTTTTTAAATTTCACATGTAAGTGATATCATATGATATTTGTTTTATCTAGCTTACTTCACTTAGCATAATATGTGTACATCCATTCATGTTGCTGCAAATGGCGTTATTTCATTCTTTTCTATGGCTGAGTAGTATTCCATTGTGTATATGTACCACACCTTTCGTTGGTTGATGGACATTTAGATTGCTTCCATGTCTTAGAGTAGGAAATGACAAGCCACTTTAGTATTGCTTGAAAATATCCCACAGACAAAGGAGTCTGGTGGGCTACAGTCCACGGGGTTGCAAAGATTCAGACACAACTGAGTAACTGAGCACATAGGTCTTGGTTATTCTGAATATTGCTACTGTGAACACTGGGGTGCATATATCATTTTGAATTACATTTATCTCTGGATATATGCCTAGGAGTGAGATTGTTGGATTATATGGCAACTCATTTTCAGGTTTTTAAGAAAACTCCATACTATTTCCTTTTCTCCACACCATCTCCAGCATTTACTGTTGGTAGACTTTTTGATGATGGCTGTTCTGACTGATGTGTGACGATACCTCACTGTAGTTTTGATCTGTATTTCTCTGATAATTAGCAATGTTGAGCATCTTTTCATGTGCTTTTTGGCCATCTGTGTGTCTTTTTTGGAGAAGTATCTACTTAGATCTTTGCCCATTTTAAAAACGTTTAAATTTTTAAAAATTAGTAATTAAATTTTTGTGGCTGTGCTGGGTCTTCACTGCTACAAAAGCTTTTCTCTAAGCTGCGGAAAGCAAAGGCTGCTCTCTAATTGTGGTGGCCAGGCTTCTCAATGAGGGGGCTTCTTTTGTTGTGGAGCCTAGACTCCAGGGAATGAGAGCTTAAGTAGCTGTGGCTCCCAGGCTCTAGAACACAGGCTTAATAGTTGCGGTGCATGGGCTCATGGCATGTGGGATCTTCCCAGACAAGGGATCAAACCCATGTCTCCTGCATTGGCAGGCGGATTCTTTACCACTGAGCCACCAGGGAAGCCCCTTTGTGCACTTTTTAATTTGTTTTTGACAAAGCCACATGAGCTGTTTGTATATTTTGGAGATTAATCCTTTGTCAGTTGCTTCATTTTCAAATATTTTCTCCCCACCTGTGGGTTGTCTTTTTATTTTGTTTATGGTTTCTTTTGCTCTGCAAAAGCTTTTAAGTTTATTAGGTACCATTTGTTCATTTCTGTTGTTTTGTTTTCCTCTATCCAGACAGGTATTGCTGCAATGTATATAAAAAATGTTCTGCCTATGTTTTCCTATAGGAGTTTTATAGTATCTGGTATTACATTTAGGACTTTAATCCATTTTGAGTTTATTTTTGTGTGTGGTATTAGAGAATGTTCTAATTTCATTCTTTTACATGTAGCTGTCCAGCTTTCCCAGCACCACTTATTGAAGAGTGTCTTTTCTCCACTGTATATTCTTGCCTCTCTGTTGTAGATTAATTGACCCTAGGTGAGTGAGTAAAAATACTATTTTAGACTAGTATTATACCATTATACTTTTTTTGTACCTCTTATATGTGATTATTCAATAATGTCCATCTCTCCCATTAGTTACTATAGAATATGCATGCTGTAAAGAGCAGAGAACACATCTATCTTTGGTCAATCCTGTATTCAAGTACTTAGCACCAAACCTGGCACACAGTAAACACTTAATAGACATTTGTGGAATCAATGAATAAACTGCAGAAGAGATTTCAGAGAAGACTGACAGGAGAAGACAGTAAAAGAGCGTAGAAACTTGTCCAAATTGTCTAACTTCTGTTGGGTCTCACATCCCTGACTCTGTTGAACATGGGGTTGAGGTCAAACCACTTAGCATGTAAGCGGTAAGGATCATTTCTCTTTTTAATAAATGCCACAAAATCCAGTAGAGTGCTAACTGCTTAGAATGGAAAACTGGGTCTTTCTAAGTGTCTCAGAAGTCAGAAAACTTGTAAATCATAATTTGGAAATCAAATCACTCTCCCTTTTCAATACAGCAAGAATGAGAAAATATCCTTCATTTGGAGCATGACGATCCACATGACATATGCAGGAGAGAGTTCTTCCTGTGGATGTTTATGAAGCACAAGAAACCTGGAAGTCACGCTGCACTTGGGCAGTTTTACGTAGACATAAACGTCTTTGAGACACATTGCCCATTTCTGATTCTGAGAAGGTGTGATGGTTGTCAGTTTAAATATTAACACGTGCACACATGAAAGCATGGCTCCTACATGTTTTTCATGTGGAGAAACTAACACACAGAATGTTGAAAGGATAGTGGAAAAGACATAAAAACAAGTTACCTGGGTTGATCTTAGTTCTTCCTCAATATATGTTCTCAACCTTTTATTAAACATTTCTAAAAGAGAATGGCTCTTCCGTCTATGCTAGCAAATCAAGGTAATGAAAGGGCTTCTCAAGAGATCTTAGTGGTAAAGAACCTGTCTGCCAGTGCAGGAGATGTAAGAGACATGGGTTCAATCTCTGGGTTGGGAAGACCCCCTGGAGGAGGGCATGGCAACTAAATCCACTATCTTGCCTGGAGAATCCCCATGGACAGAGGAACCTGGAAGGTTGCATTCCACAGGGTCCCAAAGAGTTGGACACGACTGAAGCGACTTAGCACACACATGCTCCATACTGTTTGAGATTAAGAATGCTTGAACATTTTCTCATTTTCAGAAGTTAGCCAGCTTTGTGAATCTTTTGTGGTAGTTTTCCCACTATGATGTTCAAAAAAAAACAAGGGAACACACCCTCAAATCAATTCCCGGCCTTTATTTTAGTGGGAAAATTGATGGCAATCTTATCCTACATACAGATACAAGCAAGAGGAATGGGGTCACCAGAACCATTTTTGATAGTGGAAAGGGGACCTCTAAGGAATTCTTATGTTCAACTTTCCTCAATATATTCTGATACAATCATTGGGTCTTCATTCTAGATTGCATCTTTCATCAAAGCACCATTGCAAATGGAATATAAGATACAAAGAAATGAACATAGTTTCTTTTTGCTTCTCCTGTTGCCATGTGGAGATCCTTAGTGGAAACTCTCAGTGGAGAAAGTCATCCAGCTATGAAGGCCATTCCTTCGGGAAACAATGATGTCTTTAGGAAAAGCAGAGACAGTGAAATGTTTTCTTCGCCTTAACATGGTTTATTCAAAATGGAAAATTCCTAATGAAGATATTTTATCTGCAGTTACCATGTTCATCTCATTTCCTTGCAAGGTGTACTGAGCTGATGAGACAGATGTTTAAATAAGACTGCCATGGATACTAGGTAATGATGGTAACAAGGTAGCGCTAATACACGGTGCTTAGAATGTGTTTGGTATTAATCTAAGTGCTTGGAAATATTAGTCCACCACAACTCTCTAGGGTAGACACCATTATCTCCATTTTACAGATGAGGAAAGTGAGGCACAGACAGGTCAACTAATTTGGCCAAGTTCACACGCTAGTAAGTAGAAGAGCTGGGTTTGTTTTTAGTCTCTAAGTTGTGTCTGACACTTGCGACGCTATGGACTATAGCCTGCCAGGCTCCTCTGTCCAAGGGATTTCCCAGGGAAGAATACTGCAGCGGGTTGCCTTTTCCTTCTCCAGGGGATCTTCCCAGACCAAGGATCAAACCCATGTCTCCTGCACTAGCAGGCCAATTCTCTACCCCTGAGCCACCAGGGAAGCCCATGTGATGGGAATAGAAGAGCTGGGATTAGACACTAAATACTTATGGCTCTAGATCCAAATTCTTATTCACAACCCTCTAAGCTTATATTTTTATGTACTTAAAAACATATATACATATATAGATAGGCATTAAGCTGTGAAAAAAAGGACTTTAGTTCTCACTCATGCACTAAGAGGCAAGGATTTAGAGCATTTCCACAATGAAATGTTTGCCTTGTCAACTCGGAGAAAGAATTCCTCTATTTTTTAGCCAACAATTTTCCAACAAGAAGATGGTAGAATACCTAAGACATGTCATCACTGAACGAGGCACTTTGCTCATCGCTTTAGCAATGAATCTAACTTTGTTTCTAGTATAACAGTAACACCATCAGTGCAAAATTGATTTACACACATCAAATACTGTGTTTTGAAAGGAAGTTTCTGATAGGACTGAATCCGTCAGTTCCTTCCTTAGATAGTTAATTTCAGGGGTTCACAAAACAAAGATTCTGGGGTCTCTTTCCTATATGTCACAGAAACATGAAAGCTGACAGCAGGCTACTTGTCTTGATGTCATGGTTTTAATCAAAAGAATAAATTTTATGTAAATCGAATAATCCGAACTTCAGTTACTTTATCTGTATAAGAGGTTTTATTTATTTAGATGTTTTAAATAGTCCTAAATCACTGGGTTATTATTGAAAAATCACATCAAATAGTTGTAAAAACATTTCGTATATTGTGAGATTTATACATTAGTGACTATTGTTTTTATAACTGGGAAATATTTCAAATAAGATGATTATAAAGTTATTTTAAGACAGAAGGAAGAGATAAGAACAATAATTCTAACAAACTCAAACATATATTTCTAGACTCTGTTATTCGTTCTTAGTATTAATAAAACGCCTTTACAATATGAGGAGCTGGTGGTGTTTAAACAATACTCTGTTATTACTATAACTACACATCGTGATAAAGGAAGAGGAAGAGTTATCAACCAGAAAAGCTCCCAAAAGTTTTTATACATGAAGGAACAAACCGATAGACTTCTGCTCCTCCAAAGGATGAAGCTGTATGATTTTTAAAAAAGTCTACTTTTGGCCACGCCACATGTTATGTGGGATCTTAGTTACCCAACCAGGGATCAAACTGGTGCCCTCTGCACTGGAAGTGTGTGGTCTTAACCACTGCACTGTCAGGGAAGTCCCTGAAGTTGTCCAATTCTTGGTAAGATGGCTCTATCTCAACAAGAGAGACTTGACTCTTCACGCAGGACAGCTCCTCAGGGCTTTCTCTCTCAGGATCTGCTTCCTCTCTCACTCCTGTTGCGTGTGTGCTGTGTGCTCAGCTGCTCAGTGGTCCCGACTCCAGCCCCATGGCCTATAGTGCGCCGGGCTCCTCCGTCCTCCACTGTCTCCTGGAGTTTGCTGAGCTTCGTGTCCATTGAGTTGGTGATGTTACCTAATCATTTCATCCTTTGCCCACCCCTGGCTTTTCACCTCAGGTGACCAAAGTTTTAGAACTTCAGCAACAGTCCTTCCAATGAATATTCAGGGTTGATTTCCTCTAGGATCGACTGGTGTGAGCTCCTTCCAGTCTGAGAGATTCTCAAGAGTCTTCTCCAGCACAGTTCAAAAGACTCAGTTCTTTTTTTTTTTTTTTTTTAATAGAAATTTTTCATAGTTCTGGAAGCGGGAAGTTCAAGATCAGTATGGCAGCATGGTTGAATTCTGGTGAATATCCTCTTGGGGGTTACAGATGGCTGACTTCTTTGTATTGGAAAGAATGGAATTACTGGATCACATGGTTATTTTACTTTCAGGTTTTTGGGAAACCTCCATATTGTCTCCCATAGTGACTTCACCAATTTGCATTCTCACCTTAAATATCATCAAGAATATATTGCTGTCATTTCCAAAGTGGACAATACCCTGAAATTCATTTTGTCTTAATTTTACATTAAGGAGAATGAATTCTACAGAGGCAAGGGGATTTACACACAGTTACAGATCTCTTTTATGATGACACCTTGTATCAGTCCTGACTCCTAATCCTTAGTGGAAAAGCCTCAGTTCTTTGGCACTCAGTCTTCTTTATGGTCCAACTCTTACATCAATACATGACTGCTGGAAAAACCATAGCTTTGATGATATGGACATTTATTAGCAAAGTGATGTCTCTACTTTTTAACATGCTACATAGACCTTTGGTAGCAAAGTAATGTCTCTGCTTTTTAATACACTGTTTAGGTTTGTCATAGCTTTCTTTCCAAGGAGCAAGCATCTTTAATTTTATGTCTGCAGTGATTTTGGAGCCCAAGAAAATAAACCCTGTCACTGTTTCCTCTTTTTCCCATCTATTAACCATGAAGTGATGGGAGTGAGTGCCATGATCTTAGTTTTTTGAATGTTGAGTTTTAAGCCAGCTTTTCCACCTTTATCAAGAGGCTCTTTAGTTCCTCTTCACTTTCCGCCATTAGAGTGGTATCATCTGCATATCTGAGGTTGTTGATATTTCTCCCGGCAGTCTTGATTTCCAGCTTGTGATTCACCCAGCCCGGCATTTTGCATGATGTACTAGAAAGTACACCTAGATACAAATTAAAGGTGGAGAGGGAAGCTTTTAGATTCCTTACCTATCAAGGAACCTAAAAACAGGAAATCAAATCCCGGAGGGCTTCCAGCCTTCAAATTTTGCCCTTTCTGATTCATAAGTTTCTAAAGCCAAAGTTGTTGGTCTGAATCCACTCCCATTCCCACCACCTGACCAGCCTCAAGTTCCATCAGCAGGCAGCTGCCAGGCCTATTGGTGACGAGCCATCCTGATCTGGTACGGTTGCTCTCTGCATCAGCATTTCCCATCCACTTTCATTATGTTTTCATGTAATAATTCAAATTATTTCCAGAACATGCACTTTTAAAAATTAAGGTGCAAGGGACATGTAGCATTGTATTAGTTTCAGGTATACAATGTGATTTCATATCTGCATATTTTGCAAATTTTACTATTTTTTAATCATAGAAAACTTTGAAACTGCCCTTTGTCAGTTGTTGGGAGTCATTTCTTTCTTTCTTTGGCTGTGCTGGGTCGTCTTTGCTGCGAGGACTTTCCTCTAGTTGCAGCGAGAGGGGGCTACTCTCTAGTTGCCGTGGGCAGGCTGCTTGTTGAGGTGGCTTCTGTTGTTGTGGAGCACAGGCTCCAGGGCCTGCAGGCTGCAGTCATCGTGGCACATGGGCTCAGTAGTTGTAGCTCCCAGGAGTTAGAGCACAGGCTCAATAGTTGTGGCATGGGAGCTTAGCTGCTCTGCAGCACGTGGGGTCTTCCCAGTTCAAGGATTGAACCTGTGTCTCCTAAATTGGCAGGCAGACTCTTTTACCACAAAGCCACCAGGGAAGCCCTGGGTTTCATTTCTGATATTCAGACAGTATTTCTGCACCTCGCTGTGCTTGATTTTGTTGTGTGGGATCTTATAAATATTCATCAGTTCAATTCAGTTCAGTTGCTCAGTCGTGTCTGACTCTTTGCGACTCCATGAATCACAGCCCGCCAGGCCTCCCTGTCCATCACCAACTCCTGGAGTTGACTCAGACTCAGGTTCATCGAGTCCATAATGCCATCCAGCCATCTCAGCCTCTGTCGGCCCCTTCTCCTCCTGCCCCCAATCCCTCCCAGCATCAGAGTCTTTTCCAATGAGTCAACTCTTCCCATGAGGTGGCCAAAGTACTGGAGCTTCAGCTTTAGCACCATTCCTTCCAAAGAAATCCCAGGGCTGATCTCCTTCAGAATGGACTGGTTGGATCTCCCTGCAGTCCAAGGGACTCTCAAGAGTCTTCTCCAACACCACAGTTCAAAAGCATCAATACTTTGGTGCTCAGCTTTCTTTACAGTCCAACTCTCACATCCATACATGACCAGAGGAAAAACCATAGCCTTGATTAGCCGGACCTTAGTTGGCAAAGTAATGTCTCTGCTTTTGAATATACTATCTAGGTTGGTCATAACTTTTCTTCCAAGGAGTAAGCTATTCATAAAACTCTTTTAAAAAGTCTTTGAAATACTTGTTATAGCAGTGGATTTTGACTGAGGATGATCCTGTCCCCAGGGCACATTTTGTAATGTTTGGAAAGATTTTTGATCATCACTCGTGGGGGAGGGGGTGCTACTGGCATCTGGTTAGAGGCCAGGGTCGCTCCTATGCAGCCTACACTCTACAATGTAGGATGTCCTCTCCTCCTGGACAGAAAAGAACTGACAGGCCCAAGATGTCAACAGTGCTGAGGAAGAGAAACTGCTTTACAGCCAATAAGTTCACTGAAGCACCAGGAATTTGCACAGCTTACTCTGCAAAGTGCTAGAGAAAGCAGCAATCCTTAGTTCTTCTAGTCAGCTCTTAAGCATGAATTCTTACATAGTCCTTCTAGTTAGCACTAAGCCACTCAGTTAGTCTTCCTATTTGAGTCCAGTCTCTAAACACTGGTGCTGGGAAGGGTCCTTGGGAAAGGATCACTGAAGTATCATGACTAGATAACTTTCCTCTTGATAATTAGAGTCACTTGTAGAATTCTGGGTCAGGAGTCTTGCTCACGTCTGTAATGCTCTGGTTCAGTGAGGAGTGACATTCAAGGAGGACTAGGCTGAGCAACCAAACGCAGCCTCAGCACACCTTTCTTGAGACGTGAGCAGTGCCTGATCCCTGGTTATGGCTCTGACGTCAACCAAGGCTCTCAACCTCAGCATGCCTCCCTCTCCTGCATCCAGAGTCAATCCTAGTCCCTAGAGGGAAGCACCAAACATCTTTGTCTCAAAGTCTGGTGATCTGGATGTTCATGGAGTCCAGAAACTGAGGTTCCACTTATTTCCTAAGATCCATCCTGGCTTTCGCCTCCTCAGCTGTATACCTGGGTTCAAATCTGATTCTTGTTGCTGAGTTCTAGAAATATTTCCATCTACTTACAGGCCCGTGCCTTGTTTTAGGGTCTACTCTGGACTCAGAACTAAAGTTGGGTGCCTGGGTACTGACACTGTCCTTCAAACTCTCCAGCCAAGGTCAGCTTCCATGGTCAACACATGGAGCTGGGCTAGTTCACTTGGTACCCAGTTTTCTGGAATGGTCATTGTCCTGCTATGAAGTCACTGCCAACTCTAGACAATTCTCATTGGATAGCAGCCTCTTCCTTCCCACTTAAAATTGCATATTTGCCTTTGCAAACCCCCTATTTCCTTTTTCTACATTATTTCCCCCCATAACACAAATACTATGATATACTTAGTTCAATGCCTGGCTTCCCCCATTAGAATATAAATTCAATGAGAGCAAATAAATCTCTATTCAGTTCACTAATATGTTCTCAACACCTTAATCAGTGTTGAGCATATGGTAGATGCCAACAATTGTTGAAGGTTAAACATATGTTGAGTCCCCTGTTTATAATTATAAACACTGAATGCAAGTGAAAATGGACTGATGGAATCAAATGGGGTTTCCTTTCAGGTAAGTGAATTTCTAAATTGAGAAGGATTTTCTAGTTCTCAAAAAGGCTGACATTAAGCTTGTCTCAGGGTATCAATTCTTACAACCATAAAACACTGTGACCTTTGAGGCTGCATTTAAAATATTCATGCTTCATTTAGATCACACTTAATTTATGGTAATTAATTAGTGTTACATGAATTAACTGTTTACCATGGTACTTTCCAGTCTGTCCCTGGCTGCCTAATCCTTAGACCTGACCTAAATAAATGGCCTAAGAATTACTTGATATTTAATTAAAGTTTTGTTAGAAGTAATAACAGAGCAACCATGTGATTCCAAATGAAAAGCCCACAATAAATAGCTTCTGGATGACAGTCTATTTTATGTGCTAATAGACAATCTAATCTTGGTATGTTTGGGTCAGTATTTTTCTTTAAGCCCAAGGAAAGTTATTCAAGAAGGCAAATAAACCAAAAACCCTCATCAAATGCTAATATTTTTTACCCATACTTTTCAGTTTTAAATGAAAATATTATTAATAATCAATACTTACAAGATATGCTTACTCAAGTATATTTGTGAATGAAAGGAATTTAAATGTGACTTCCTTACTTTGTTTTTGTTTCTGAAAAGAGAACATAGAGGTTTATATCATCTTAGAACTTAAGCCTGTGTATTGTTGTTCAGTTTAATGCCTACCAAAAAAACTGGTATAGGAAGGGAAAGCAATGGAGAGGAAAAAATGAAAGGGAGAAGCCTAAATATGTGTTACCAATTTGACAACATTTGCTTTGATAAAAGGTTGGTCAAATTCGTTAATTCAGCCAATTCCTTTTTTCCCTTCCCACGTCATGTAACACAGTGTGAGAAACTACACAGCAGTCTGGAAATGAGTACAGAAGTTGGGCTTCCCTGGTGGCTCAGAGGGTAAAGCGTCTGCCTGCAGTGCAGGAAACCTGGGTTTGATCCCTGGGTCGGGAAGATCCCCTGGAGAAGGAAATGGCAACCCACTCCAGTACTCTTGCCTGGAGAATCCCAAGAACGGAGGGGCCTGGTGGGCTACAATCCATGGGGTCACAAAGAGTCAGACACGACTGAGTAGCTTCACTTTCACAGAAGTTAACTATGAGGGTTTGCAGCTAAAGCCTGGGAGACTTCTTTTTGTTTGTTGCAGTATAGTTGATTTATCATATAGCATTAGTTTTAGGTGTACAGCAATGTATTTCAGTTACATATCTATTTTCAGGTTCTTTTCTGTTATAGGTTATTATAAGATATTGAATATAGTTCCCTGTGCTATACAGTAAATGCTGTTGTTTACTTTATACATAGTGGTATGTATCTGTAACTCCCAGACATTCCCTCTCTGGTAACCATAAGTTTTCTGTGTCTGTGAGGGTGTTTCATCTTCCTTATAATGAGGACCCTGGAAAAAAATTATTGTTGGATTTGGGAATCAGAGGAGTTCCATCCTGTCTGTCAAGGTCAACATAGTTAGCATTTGTCTATAGGACAAGATGGCGTAATTTGAATGTTTTTCCTTTGACTTGGCCATTGCCATTTTCTCACTTAAAATTTAATTTGGATCTGTAGGGTGGGGTGAGGGGCTGTCTGTTCAAGTCCCAGTCACGCTGTCTAGAGGAGACAGGGGATCTGAGAGCCAAGGTGCCACTTTCAGCTCTTCTTTCAACAGCAAACACTGTAGTAAAGAACTTGCCATTCTTCGAGCCTGATATATGCTTATCATGTTGCATCCTTTTTATTTCAGAATAATCATAGGTTCCTAGTGTCTTGACATTTTCACATAGCATTATATCATGAATTTTCCTCTTTCATTAAAAATTGATTAAAAAATACCATTTTCTGAGATTGTACCTTATGGTAGCACTATTTTTAAAAGTTATACTTCAGATATTTCTAATTTATATTATGAAAAAATGATTTTAGTCCGTAAAAATTGATTTACATTTCCAATTATTTTGTTAGGACAGATTATTTAAAATAGACTTTTGAGTTAAAAAGGTTGATTATTTTAAGGCTATTGAAATATACTGTCAAACTGCTATGCAGAAAGGGTATATCAACTTACTCTCACTTACTTCTCTAGAAATGTACTAGAACCCCAAGTTTTTTTCTCATCTGTGATAGAATAAAGCATTATTTTGTTTAAAAATATTTTGCTAGTTCGCTGGCCATTTTTGCAATGTGAAACTGATTGTACTCGTTAGGAAACACTATTTGTAATAGGTTCTAGAATAATTATATAAACTGCAAGAGCAAAGTCACGCCATTTCAGCTTACAGGAATAGTTATCATTTTCTAATATCAATTGCATAGTATACATTTTGCAGGCTGTTGGGCTAGAAAAAAAGACTGGTAAGTGATTTACAATAATATTTCTAATACATTTTGAGTAATACCTTATACTTTCATTTTTTTCAAAGGAAACATCTCCATTTAAAAGATCTTTATTTCAAGTAGTATGCTTTTTTTCTCTTATTAAAAAAAAATCCACAGATAGTACGACAAAGTTACTCATCTCAAGATAAACCCCTCCCTCTCCTATATGAAAAGTCAGAATAGACTTTTGAATTTCTCTTAGAAATTGCCTTATTTATGTACCTTAATTTTCCAGAACTAAGCTAAGAGAGGTAAAAAGTTAATTAACCAGGTGGCAAATGAATATTTAAGAATCAGTACTTATGAAAGCAATTTTAGGTAAATCTGTGATTTAACACAGTTTAGTTTTGTTCTTTACACCTCCAGAAAAATTATGGAAAGCCTACTATATGACAGGCATTTTACAGTATGCTACTGATACAAAGCAAGAAAGATACAGTCCCTCTAAGGGATCACAAATTGCAGTAGTCCCCCTTATTCATGGGGATATATTCCAAGACCCCCAGCAGATGTCTGAAAGCATGGATCATACCAAACCCTTTATTATGTTTTTCTGATACATACATACCTAGAATAAAGTTTAATTTATAAGTTAGGTACACTAAGATATTAACAACACCCAATAACAAAATAGAGCAATTGCAACAACATTTACGGTAATAGAAGGTGAATATAGTCTCTCTTTCTCAGAATATCTTCCTGTTCAAATGTAATGCCTTTTCTGTCTTAACTAAGTATTTACCACATACTGTGGCGGTAGCTTTTGCAGTTTGAGGTGTGACAGAAGCATTAGCACACACTCCTTTTTCCTTCATAATTTCACAAACAAAGGCTCTGTTCTTACTGCTCAACCTCAGCATGAGATTCTCGCTCTTATTACGTTGGGAACCTTTACCTTTCCACTGACAGTACTTTGTGGCTTCTCTTTGGCATGTCCAAATTGCCAGCATCACTAGTCTTTCGCTTTGGGGCCATTATTAAGTACAGTACGGGTGACCTGGACATAGCCCTGCGATATGATAGTCAACGTGATAAACAGAGGGCCGCCAAGGGACTGACAGACAGGTGGGACCCTTTGGACAGAGGGAAGATTCATGACAGAGCAGGATGGTGCAAGATTTCAGCATACTCAGAATGGAGAGGGATTTAAACCTTAGGAATTATTTCTGGAGCCTTTTTGGACCATGGCTGATGGTGAGTAACTGGACCCATGGAAAGCAAAATCATGTAATGAAAAGCTAAAAGTAAATGATTACCATCATCTATTAAAAACTGGGTATCAAGCTCTTTATCATAGTATTTTTCATGCTCACAACACAGGTATTATTAGCCTTACACACACACAGTCCTTGGGAATAGTGACTTTATCCCATTTTATATCAGCTTCTTTGTCTGCACAGTTAGAACTGTAATCTACCTTAAAGGGTATTGGGTAGATCAAGGAAATTATAAAGTGTCTAGTCCAGTGTTCTGTATACTAAATATTCTTTCCTCTCCTCTTTTTTTCTTGAAGTCACTCTGGTAACAAGTGACCACATTCTGGATGTCTTTGAAAGATACTATTGTTTGGAATAAATAATAGATAGTGATGACATCACATGGATCAGGGTAAACCCAATGAGCCTACTGCAGATTCCCACAGGTGATTCTGCAAATGTTAGTAAATGCCGAAGACTATTTGAATGTTAAGGGTTGCTTCTTTTAACTTAGGTTTTCTTAGGCCTCCCATTCTACTACTTCCCTCACTCCCATCCCAATGTTAGAAGTTACTGCATATCATTTTTAAATTTTATTAAGGTATAGTTGATTTATACTATTGTTTAATTTCTGCTATATAGCAAAGTGACTCAGTTATGCACATATATACATTCTTTTCGTATTCGTTTCCATTATGGTTTATCACAGTATGTTGAACATACTATAGTTCCCTGTGCTATACAGTAGGACCTTGTTGTTTATCCATCCTATATAGAATAGTTTGCATTTGCTAATTCCAGACTCCTAGTCTTTCCCTCCACCCTCCCAACCTTGGCAACCACAAGTCTGTTTTCTATATCTGTAAGTCTATTTTTGTTTCATATGTATTTCATTTGTGTTGTATTTAAGATTCCATTTGTAAATGATGCCACATGGTATTTGTCTTTCTCTTTCTGGCTTAGTATGATAATCTCTGCGTCCATCCATGTTGCTGGCATTATGTCACTCTTTTTAATGGGCGAGTAATATTCCTTTTTTTCTGGAACTCTCTTGCTTTTTTGATGATCCAGCAGATGTTGGCAGTTTGATCTCTGGTTCCTCTGCCTTTTCTAAAACCAGCTTGAACATCAGGGAGTTCACAGTTCATGTATTGCTGAAGCCTGGCTTGGAGAATTTTGAGCATTACTTTATTAGCGTGTGAGATGAGTGCAATTGTGCAGTAGTTTGAGCATTCTTTGGCATTGCCTTTCTTTGGGATTGGAATGAAAACTGACCTT